>MU227968.1:3527378-3570204 GCA_018584345.1 Thuja plicata | reverse complement strand
ATTAGGGTTTAGGACTGTCTGGTGGATTAGGGTCAATCAGTGATCCCCTAAACCCAATCCTAGATTGCTATGATGTTATAATTTATGTTTTTATGAGTTTCATGATGTTATTGTGTTGTTGAGAATCAATTTTGATGCATTTGATGCAATATGGTTGTTTTTTTATCTATTTGTGTACTCGATTGCAGTTTAGGGTTGTCTAAAGGATTCAGGACAACTAGTAATTTCCTAAACTCAACTATTTGATGTTGTGACATTTTTAGGGAACCTGTGAGGACTTAGAGTAGTTATAATATTTCAAAAATATATATATTCACATCTCTTAGTAGTTAGTTGGCTTGTCCTCTTGGGTTCCCTGGCGGGGTGTGACAGTACATGCTAAAGCCAAACCACTCTGAGTCACTTTAAATAAATTGCTTCCTTGATATTAAAGTCACAAAAGATAGATATCATTTGATAACATACTCAGCTCTCACCTAGCACATAGTAGGGCCTTAAATTCTCAATCTTGTTCACATGACTACTCGTGCCAAGGTTCTTTGTAGGGCTATATGCCTCAATCGCTCTTGTGCGGACACAAAGGATATATCTAAATGGAGACCCTTATTAAGAACCATAGAGTAGAAGCTTCCTGGTTCACCCCCAAAAGATTGATAATATTTGTGCAAGGAGGATAGTAAACTCCCCAAGATAATTGCACATTCATGCCACCTTGAGTGTTTGGATATGGCTAATATGGCATCATGACTAGAACCATTGTGTGCTTGGTGATGACCATATTCTTATTAGCTCTCATGTGTGTGCCTACATTTGTGAGAAAAAAATTTCAAGGCTAAGCCAATTTCCTTAGGGTAGAAACTGTGATTGACTGTCTACATTACATTTTCACCAAGAATGTACGTACCTCAAAGACATTACTTTGTACCAACTTCATTTTCAATATTGCTTGTCTCCTGCAAGGTTGATTTGTCCCTTGCTGGATTATTTCATACATGTGACTATTATTTTTCTGATTTAAATACTTGAAAATTGGTTCTTTCCATTGAAAAAATTGACCAAAAATTAGACTGGAAAACCCTATTGATCAGTTTTCATCAAAAAACACTCTGAAACCAAATTATTGTCTCTGACCTAAGGTTGTCATCTGTGTCTAAGAACCATCATCTCTGACCTAGAATGCTCATCTTTGTAGATCATCATCTGTGTCTGAGAACCTTTGTCTCCGCCTAAAAATAGTGAGCTATCAACCTCTCAAAAACATCAAAAATTTTGGTTTCCTTAAAGATCCTAAAATCATTCATCATGAAACACACATCTGCTCTGTCAAAATTGATATCCTCTCCGCAGGACATGACCCATTCAGGAAAACATAAGAAAGTGACACTTCCAGTTCCCCATGTTTATAAAGAGAAGAAAGAAGTTGATAGAAAATACAAGGAGTATCAACATATAACTAAATTAATTCAGCAATAAATCATAGGCTTTGAGAAATTCAACACCATCATCTTCAACATCAAATTTTCCCCTATGATGGCCAAAACTCATGTGAATCGTGCTTTCATCCATTTTGAGAAATATGACTAGATGAGCCTCATTTATGAACTTTGAACCTTAAAATTCATCACCTACTCATTATCACAAAATCATCATCCCTTCTTGGAGAAAACAAAATCAGTCATCCTTGGACTATAATCAAATCAAATCAAATTCAATCTTTCATTCCTTCATCCTCATTAGGTTGAAAGATCTTAATCAAAAGTGTTTCAGACCTTCATCCCTAGAAAACATGTTATTTCTTGCAGAACATCAGTCTGCCTCAAGTAATAAAATCCATTGATCTTGTCCTATTTTTCTTAGGATCACAAGTCTATCTCCAAGTAGAAGAAGATATTATCCAAATCAATCCCTTGTGTTTGCATTATCAGAACTTCTTGTCTCACCTAGGTTTTTATCTCAAAACCTTCAAATCCAATTCAAATCAACCAATATTAATTAATTCCAAATCCAATCAATCAAATCAATTCAAAATCCAACCAAAAATAAAATCAAGTCCAAATCCTTTGCTCCTAAGGGTCATCACCAATCAACATTCCAAACTTCATCCTTCATCCTTCATCCTTCATCTTTCATCATTCATCCTTTTTAGGGTATTATTTTATGGTAGTTACTCGATCTCAAGCTAAAAACATGAGGCATATGAAAATAAACACCAACCACAGTAATGAGAATCCTTTTTCTCATACATTCTTTCAAGGTGAGGAAGTACACGGTGAGAACATCACCAATGTCCCTGAAGAGAATGAATTGGTGGATCAAGATGAAAGATCTACTCAAGTGAATGATTTCCTTAGTGATCCATACAATCTAGAGATGGTTGAAAAGGCCATTAAACAAAATAGTGGAGAGATATTCCTAAATGTTATCAAGAATGGTGTCACAGTACCTACCGATTTTGATGAATCTCTCCTTGTTAGCAATATCAAGGCTATAGTCACTGCAAACATGGCCACAACCTCAACCTCTAATACAACATCATCTTGAGATAGCGGCAAGGCCACTTCTAGTGGGCCTTCTACATCGATCCCTACATCAACTTCACAACCAACATTTCAAATAACAAGGGAACAATTTCAATAGATCCTTAGTGTCTTTCCCAACATAACCTTGCATAATAGAACTCATACCAGGAAAAACACTTCTAACAGTGTGAGTGCTAGTGTTTTCAATATAGGGCATACTTCCATCCCCTTATCTACACAACCAATTTCATCATCAAAATTCACACTTTTGTCATCCACAATGATGACATCCTCTCAAAAAATGTCATGAGCTTATCATTATACACCTCCCCTATAGTTGGTATGGCATCTCTAGGCTTTTCATCCTCAAAATTAGGAGGTGGTAAATCTTTTGGACTGAAATTCAAACCTCACAATGCTCCTGATTTACCCCAACAAATCAATGAGCTCAAAAAATATTATGCATAGCCTACAAAAATTAGGAAAGAAAGAGTTCTCCTTTGAGGATATATGTCCTTATCTATTTGAAAAATTGATAATCATTCAGCCATTTCCTCCAAATTTTGAGATCCCTAAGTTTGAAAAATACAAGGGGGACACATGCCCACTCCAACATCTCAAAGAGTTCTATATTGCATGCCAAGAGGTTGCCTGGAACAAGAATTATCTAAAGATACTCTTCATTATGAGTCTTGGTGGTCCTTCTTTGGGGTGGTTTATGGCCCTCCCTCATGGATCCATATCTACATTCTCTGACCTCATAGAGAAATTTGTTGGACAATATTCTTACAACATTGAACATCAAGCATCATTGAGTGACCTATGTAACCCAAGGCAAAGGAATGGAGAAAATTTTTCTAGATTTTTACAAAGGTGGAGATAAATTGCAAACCTTATGCCTTGGAAAATACCCGATAGTCATTTGATCGACATCTTTACTAAATATTTGGTATTTGAAATGTCCTTCCAAGTGAAAATGGCTTCTCCCAACACTTTTGAGTCTCTTGTTAAAAAGGGGAAAACATTGAAGATGAAATTTTACAGAAAGGTGCCATTAAACATTATACCCCTTCCTCTAACAATGATAAACCCAAATTTTGGAGTAAGAACAATGAATTTTTCAATGATGGAGTGACAGATACCAAACACGTCCAAAATGTCTAGGCATCTAATCAAAGCAATAAAAA
The DNA here is from genome assembly GCA_018584345.1 of Thuja plicata. Lineage (NCBI taxonomy): Eukaryota > Viridiplantae > Streptophyta > Pinopsida > Cupressales > Cupressaceae > Thuja > Thuja plicata. The sequence continues at coordinate 3,566,498 of MU227968.1, read as the reverse complement.
TAACCACAACAATCATAAAAACAACCATAACAATCAAAATAATTCATCACAACAATAATCTCAACAACAACCTCGTAATCAATCCTATCTATTTACTAATAAAAATCACAATAACAACAACAATAATAACAACACCTGACAACATCAGAAATTCACCACTCTTGCAAACTCACTGAATGTGTTCTTTCAACAATTAGTAGATCAAGGGATGATGATTTACCCTAATACTTGATTGTTTGATGAGAATCAATCCAAACCCACTTGGTATAAAGACAATGAATACTCTAATTATCATCGCATCAAAGGGAATGATACTAAGAAATGCATGAAACTAAGAAACTTTGTCCAAGACCTCATAGACGATAGAAAATTTGAGGTTGAAGGACAAAATCCATCATCATCAAATGCGAAATTGAAGGTCTAAAATGAACCATTTCATAAACGCAATAAAAAAAATGCATCTAATGCCATCTCATATGATTATTCTACAAACACCATCACAAGCATTGATCAAACATGTGGAAGTCTCGAAGAGAATGATATTTTTGGTTTTGATGCACTCTATGGGTGTTTGAAGAATCGAAAAACCATGTGAACACTTTGACACTCAAAGGTGAAAAGTGCAATGCTACCACCGAAGAGAAAGAGTTACTATCCAGTCTACTAATAATCCATCAACATCTACAAATCCACCAGCAACACCATCCATAGCCACTCGCCCCACTTCACGCTATGACTTGTTGGCCCAATTAGGAAAGACACTTGCACAGATATCTATCCTCAAGATTCTTCACACATATCCCATCGATAAATAAGTCATTCAAAATGCCCTTAATGAGTCACATGTTCCTGAAAAACATCAACGCTTCCTAGTTCAAAGATATGATTGGGAATTTAGCCGCACAAGAACATTTAATCTTTATTGATAAACATTTCAATGTCTTAGACCTCCATCACAATAAATCCCTCCATATTGAAGCCAAAATCCACTCCACTAAAATCAAACGAGTCCTTATAGATGGTCGATATGGTCTCAATTTATGTACATTAAAAATGATCTGAAACATTGGTCTTTCTAAAGACCTTCTTGATGTAAATAAGAGAATCACAATAAAATCCTATGATGACAAAGAAAGGGAGAGTAAAGGTTTGATAACACTCCCTCTACAAGTGGGCCCAACTCTGATTTAAATACTTTTTCATGTGCTTGACCTTGATGTTACATTTAATATCTTGGTGGGACGACCATGGATACATGCTATAAAAGGTGTACCTTCCACATACCATCATTGTTTGAAATTCCCACATCATGGTAGAGAAATAACTATTCCTGGAGATCCAAAACCCTTTCAATATTGCCAAATATTAGAAGGTAAATAGTCAAATTATTATCCTTTGAATTAATTTGGTCAACCTATTGAAAAGGATAATTCTACCCCACCTTTAATTCAACAATCTTCCTCTAAAATCTCTAAAGAGCCATCAAAAATCCCCCCAAGTCAATCCAAAGGGAAGGAGAAAGTCATCAAAGAAAATATTCCTGAATTAGAAAAGAAAATCACATTCACAGATCAAGGCATGGGGGAATATGAGTTTGAAAGTGCTATGTGAATTTGACAACTCCCCTTGACTCCAAAATCTTACGACAGACCTTCCCAATTAACTCCCCTAGGAGAAAGGAACATCATAAAATGCAAAAAGAAAACTTTTGAACATTGGGGGTCTTTATCAGATGAACATATGGAATCTAATCTCCTAGATTGGATTTATAGAGAAGAAGAAGAGAAACCAGTAACCTTCCCTAAAGATAATTATATAAAATCCACTCCCGTTGGTGAAATCATGGGATATCACGGTACTAGTTTGGGAGAAAATGAAACATGAAGAAAGACTCTTGTTGAACAAAAAGGATAACTACATGGCAAAGGATTGGGTTCCTTAGAACCAAAGAAAAACTTCGCTAAGGACTATTGCTTAGTTGAATCTGATTCAGGCACCGAAGAGGGGTTCTTTGAAATAACCTTCCAATACATTGAATATGGCCTTGATGACTATGCTTGTGTCCTTACCATCACAAAATCTGACCTTCATCCCCTAGCCTTCCCCTTAAAAACCCCTAACTAATCAATTGGGATCAGCAAGATTCACTACCATCCTAGGATATATGTGATTTGGACGAGGCAGTATTTTCCACTCTTTGGACCTAAGAATCTCCAATATAATGAGAATCAAACACACTACAATGAACAAGCCTACTTCAGTAGCCAGGTCAGCACTCTTATTTGCAAAAATGAAAATGAAAATAAAAATAAAAAAGACAATAAAAATACCCTAGTGAAAACCTCTTGCAGGCACCTTTCGATGAAGAAAAAGGTAAAATAAAGAACGTGTCCTCTAGTGAAAACCTTTTTGAGGAGCTAGAGGAGGGAGAAGTTGACCTTCCATTCATATCTTTACAACCATAAAAAATCCTCCATCCTGATAGAAGACAAAATCAGTCAACCTCGGTACAAAAGAAAATCCTAAAGTCACATATGTTGTTGCATCACTTAATGATCAAGAACAAAAATTTATGACTGATTTCCTCAAAAAGAAACAAATCAAATTTTCCTAGAATTATAAACATATGTCTGGATTGGATATATATTTATTTTTACACCATCTTGTGGTTTTTCCAAAGGTGAAGCCTATTAAGAAGAAGCTACGCAAGATGCATCCACAAGTTGCTTTATTATTCAAGGTTGAACTCCAAAAGATGCTGGAGGAAGAGATCATTAGAATGATTGATTATCATGAATGGGTCTCTAATATTGTGCCAGTAGGTAAAAATATTGGGGGAATCCTCATTTGTGTAGACTTCAAAGACTTGAACTTAGCATGTCCTAAGGATGATTTTTCGCTACCAAACATTGATATCATAGTGGATTTGACTATTGGACATGAGATTTTGTCCCTCATGGATGGTTTCTCTGGGCATAATCATATCATAATAGCACTAGAAGAACAACATAAAATTGCATTCACAACTCCTTGGGGTACATTCTATTATTAGGTCATGCCCTTTGGTCTTAAAAATGCAGGTGCAACCTATCTGCGAGAAATGACCACAATCTTTCATGATCTCCTGCATGTTATTGTGGAAGATTATGTGGATGACCTTCTAGAAAAATCAAAGACATGAGACTCACATATTACCATCCTCACAACAATATTTGAAATATTGGAGAAGTATAAGCTTTGACTTAATCCCAAAAAAATGTGTCTTTGGAATTCAATCAAGAAAATTGCTAGGTTACATTGTATCTTGTAGAGGCATAAAAGTTGTTCGAAAGAAAGTCAAGGCTATTTTAGAAATGTCACCTCCTAGTAAATTAAAATAGATGTGAAATCAACAAGGAAAACTTCAATTTATCATAAGATTCATGTCACAGTTAGTGGATAAAGTGCATCCCTTTTCCCACCTATTACGCAAAAATATCAAGTTCCAATGGGATTGCCTATGTCAAACAACATTTAAATGCTTGAAAGGATATCTAGCTAACCCTCTAGTGTTGGTACCACCTATCTTAGGTCATCCTTTGATTTTGTACATATCAGCTACTGAAGTGGCATTGGGTTCTCTTCTAGCATAGTTAGATGACAATGGAAAAGAGCGAGCAATTTATTATCTCAGCAGGAACACTAGTGGGTTATGAACTAAATTACTCACCTATTGAAAACTCTTGTTTGGTCATTGTCTTATCTACAAAACATTTGTGCCACTACATTCTAAATCATAAGGTAAAACTTGTTGCAAATATCAATCCACTCAGATATCTATTGTCTAAAGCTTCTCTTACTGGATGCACTACTAACTGGGTTGTGATTCTCAATGAATTTGGTATTGTTTATGTGGATTAGAAAGCTATTAAGGGACAAGTGATTGCAGATCAGTTAAGTGAGGCACCTATTTAAGGGGATCATCCAATTATTAAGAGATTTCCTAGATGAATCTGTTCTCACTATTACCTCGAGTAGCTAGTGGAAGCTTTATTTTGATGGATCTTTTACACATAAAGGCTCGAGGGTAGGTATTATGTTTGTCACACCTCAAGGGGATCTCATCCCTAAATCTTATAAAATACAATTTTCATTTACAAATAATATTGCAAAATATGAGGCCTTGGTAATAGGAATTTACCAAGTCGTCAAGTGGAAAATTCCAAGTTTACTCATTCTTGGTGACTCTCAATTATTTATCAAGCAAGCCCTAGATGAATATCAGATAAAAAATGACAAATTACTCCCCTACCATCACATGGTTTAAGATCTAAAATAACATTTCATATAAATTGTCTTCCAGCATATTCTAAGAACGAACAACAAAGCAGCTAATGCCATGGCTATCATTGGATCTTTGATATCCATGCTTGAACACAGTTCACGGTGTGAGTTTCTCATTGAGAATCTTATGGTCCCTTCCTTTGACCAACTGAATACTAAGATGGTATGTGAAATTATTGATCCTAATTCCCCTTGGTATCGAGAAATTTATTCCTACATTAAGGACAGAATTACCTCACTTACACTCACCCCAAATCAATGTAAAACCTTCATCTTTCGAACCTCATGTTACACATTCCTTGGTGATACCCTATTTTGAAAACACTTTGACAAAACTCTTCTAAGGTATCTAAATTCAAAGGAAGTGCAAATATCCTTAGAGGAGGTACATCAAGGGATTTGTGGGGCCCATTATAGTTGTTTCACTTTGGCCAAGAAACTGTTACACACTGGATACTATTGGCCTACCATGGAGCAGGACACCTATCACTATGTGAAGAAGTGTGTGCCTTTTCAGTAGTACGATGATTTGATACATGCCCCCTCCCATTCCCTTCTGCCTACAATCACACCTTGGCCTTTTTCTCATTGGGGACTTGACCTGGTTGGCCAGATATTTCCAAATTCTTCCAGTGACCACAAATACATCATTTCTACCTCAAAGTACTTTACAAAATGGGTTGAGGCTATTCCTCTTACTTACAATACTGGAAAGCAGATTTCAAAGTTCATTTTGAACTACCTTATCTATCACTATGGCATCCCTCAAGACATTATCACAGATAATGGGACCCCTTTCAAGAAAAAAGATGTTACAGAACTATGTAATAATTTTGGCATTACCCAAGATCATTCCTCTAAGTACTTCCCACAAGGTAACGGTCAAGAAGAGGCTACAAACAAAACCATCCTGAAAATCTTCATGAAGACAATCAATGATGTTGGTCGTGACTAGGACCTTTGGTTGAATCCTACCCTCTAGGACTATCACACTTCCATTTGTACCCCCACTAGAGCCACTTCATTTGACCTTATTTATGGTACTAAGGCTATCCTTCCCATCGAAATTGAAATCCCTTCCCTCATAATTTCCCTAAAGAATTTGATTTCCAAAGAATAATATTGTGTTTCTCACTTACAAGAGCTTGAACTCCTTGATGAAAGGTGCCTCAATGCCCTAAACCATCTTTGTGTGTATCAAAATTTCTTGCACTTATAGTTCAACAAAAAAGATAAAATGTCATAATTTTGAAGTTGGTGATCTTGTCCTGTAGCACAACATGAAGAATCTCCAGAATCATGAAAAGAAGAGAAAGTTCAAACCTAACTGGTTTGGACCATTTGTGGTTACAACTAAATTTGGTCTGGAACCTATCATATTGCAACACCAAAGGGAGATCCTATCCCTGATCCTATAAATATTTTGCATCTCAAGAGCTCATATGCATGTATTCCATCGGCAAAAATCTGAAAAAAAAAATAGAAAATCAGCAAAATTCAAAAACAATAAAAATTGTCCTAAAAAAATCTAAAATGCAGAAAAGGTCCTGAAAAAACTTATTATCCTGGTGAAAACCTAGAAAATAGGCACCTTGATAATAAATAAATCAAAAATAAAAATTAAAAAAGTAAAGAGAAATAAATCCATCCATTTGTGAAAACCACTTTGGTGGTGCAATGGATAAGTATCATTGTGAAAACCTATTTCAGGTACCATGTGTAGTCATCCATCATCTATTCAGACCATCCTACATGCCACCCATCACTTTTTCATAATAAACTCTCACACTACCCATATCTGTGCAGGTTCTTCCCTAGTCCTAATTCACTTTCCATTGAGTCCTTTCCCTTTGCAATAAGATTTATCCTCAAAATTCTCGCACGTTGAGCTTAAACCCATGACACTAAAAAATTTCCGAGACACAAAGATCGCAAGAATCTTCACAAACTAATTTTAAGATTGAATTTCTCAGCTATTATTCCTTTCACAAGCTATTTCTAGTGAATTTTTGTTTCAATATCACTCAACCTTTTCCCGTCAGGATGTATCCTTTCGACGTAGGCTTATCAATCATCCATCACACAATCATGTTCATGGAAAGAACTTTGGACTTAATGAATTCTTGCTCATGATTCCTTTTTTTTTATTTCATCTTTGTGTTTTGATATAGCCTCCTCATTATTTCCTCAATCTTTAATATCTTGGTATATCTTGAATGGTGTCTATTGGAATACGCGTCATTTGTGGTATGATCTATTTGTGATAGTTTTAGTGAATTTTTGTTTGATACACTATAATTATGCATGCCTCACTGGGGGGAGGATTTCTACACATACCACCAAATCCTTAAACAATACTTTGGTGTGCTAAATCTCCTCATGAGTGTCATCGCATTGGTACCATTATGACTGACATCCTACATCTATGTTCCTAAATCTATCTATTTTCTTGAGAGTCTAGTCCATGCAAAGGAACAATGTCACTTGTTTTTTCTAACACATAGTGAATACCTCATTTTGCAATATCAAACTAGGGTGTTCTCTCCAACATAAACACAATATAATCCCACTTGAAAATCATATAGATAGGATGCATTTTTAGTTAGGTCATATTGCATTTTAATCTTGGAAAGATTCATGTTTATTCCCTTCCTCCTAAGCTAGCTAAAATGATCCTATCGGTTATGGTTGATAAACACAAAAATAATGTCCTATTTTGAGTCCTCTTTAGTTGTATTCACTTAAGTTATTCATTATGTTATTATGTTGATGACAAGTTTAAGTATCGACTTCAAATTTGATGTAATATAATCACATAATAATATTCATTTAAGATGCATTATCCACTTATTATCCATAGCATTATTCATTATTTACTATCCATGTATATTCCATATGGTACTAATCATTACAAATCTATTTCCATTTCCATACATCATATATCCATCACATAAATAAATTCATAAATCACATATAAGAATTATCCATCCATAAACATAATAAGTCATCACATGTACACATCCATGCATCATAGATATGTTATAACCATCACATAGCATATAATCACACCCATTAGTAATAAAACCATCATTCATTTGATAACATATGCATATAGAAATTAAAAAATACACACATCAAATAGGACCATCAAAATCATGTGTATATATGAATAATAATTAAGTGTCCAAAATACATCAGTGTCCATCATAAATACATGTATATATCTCATCAAAATGTCGATGTACATCCAAAATATCAAAAATTGCATGTGTATCAAAAATAACTGGTATGGATTATGAGGTTGGACACACAGATGTCCCTTCTCCTGTCTCATCCCCCCTCTATCCCTGGGACGTCTCATCCCTATTGAGGCCTGTAAATCCCCCCACCTATAGTATTCATTGTTGATCTATCACTATATATTGTATCCCTCTAATCCTCAGGAACGACCTCATAATACAGATGGTGATAGTACTCAATCTCACAAACCGCTCGAGTCTTGCATATGTTAGCAGCAAAAGCCTCCTATACTACCCACATCACATAGGTCCACTTGCAGCCTATACAACAATATCTTATTGTCCCCTATAATCCTCTACCTTATGCTAGTAGGTATTCCTCTCTGCCATAACCCCATGCATCTCTAATCTCAAGGAATCCATCTCCCGTTATATCTGATTTATCTGTTTCTTCCCTTCTACGACCCCTGTATGGGTCTCGATAATAATGAACTCTCTGGAATCCACTCAGGCCCGTAAGGTATCTAGAGCACCCTATGAAATTTCTTCTTGTAACCTCTCCCCTCCCAACAACACCTGAACATTGGCTAACTCTATTTGTATGCTGCCCTCTGATGCCTGGGTTCTAGCCAAAAGTCCTTGTAACCTCCCCACCTCCATTTGCAGGTTGTCTTTCTTTGTGACTATTATGTCATGCACATCCTATGTTATGTATCCTAGAGGTGGCCTTGTGGCCCCTTCCCCTATACCTGTATTCATACTTGTGGTACTTGTCCCTATAACTATCCTTGTATGGGTATAACTAGAGGGGATCTATCTATAGGTTATTGCACCTCTCCATGACACGTGTTTTTTGCCACCCTTGATTTTCCACTCTCACCTCCTCCTCTCCCTCCTCCCTCATCCCTTCCTAAATACCCCCATCATCTCCTCCAGAATCCCCATCCACCCCAGCTTCATCCTTCCCTGCTACTGGCCACTCATCTGCCTAAATCACTCCTTTAATGGTCGACCTAATATACCTATGAACAATCCACCACTGAGTAAATGCAGGAGTCACTCCTACGTCCCAAACCAAGTCATGTCCCTACTGCCATAGTAGCACCACCATACCCAACCAAGATACTCTTGCACCCCTAAGATTCACCCTCATCCCCTATAGGTTTCCAACCTCCCATGTCACCAGTGGATGTGGAAATGCGTCAGGGACTGCATCTTGTACTCGACAAAAGTCTCTCAGTACTCGGGATGGCATTTATCGAGCAATCATGGAAGTTTTCAACCCAATCAACCAACAATTCGTTTGTGCAAATCTGAGGTAAAATAAATCCTCCCACCTATCCTATGTATAATATTTTTGTTGTAGGACCTGATATCCCCATGCCTCACATCCAGCATAAGGGGTCTAGTCAAACCCTTGCATCTTATCTAATGTCTAACGCCAGTGGCCAATAGAATCCTTTGACTCATACCTAATCAATTATCTGTATTGACATACATAGGGCTCATAAGCATATTGTGTCTCATGTGGTCTAATGGGATGTACCACAACAATATGCTCCCATTCCCACACTAGTAACAGTGTCACTCCTGCACCTAATGTCCTACCTCTCCGGTAGGTGCACATGTGTAAATCATAGTATAGTTATCCAAGGATGGTATACTCTTAGAAGAATCTATCCCCCTCATCCTCCAACATGGTGCTAGAAAGGTACACCCATCCCAATGGAAAACCATGCCCTGCATGATCCAGCATCAACCATCCTCCAATAATTCCTACCAGATATAAAGCAACATGTCACAACCACGGTCGCACTACCATCATCACCCTCTAGGGTAACCAATGTCTAGTAGTGGGTATCTAATCATACGATCAACCAAATATAGCCTCTGCATATGGCCCTAGACCCTCATGTACATAATCTGGTATCAACCACCATATGGGAATCCAGTATATCCATTAGATGTCAAATAGGGTGATAGTGGCTTCACCCATAGGAAAATGGAAGCTAGAGGTAGGGTTGTGCCACCTCTCAATAAATGCAGTCATGAGAACATTATGCACTCTCAACTGCATCCATAAATGAATATGCTCCAAGCCACACGGTGCCATTTGTGCCCACTTTGTTGGGGTCATCTTGTCTATCAGTCCCATAGTCTCTAGCCAGCTCTCTCATAACCTAAAAACTGCTCCTGCCTCCTACATTCACAAACCATGTTTATTAGTCCTTGTCCCTCCATATGACGCATCCTCTACCCCTCCCCATTCTTTTTTCTTCTCTCCCTGATCTTTTCCCCTCCATATTTTGATCCAATTGGTGAAGACGTCAATTGCCCTGCACAGATGATGATTGACACATACGCCAATCGACAGAGATGATGATCCATGATTGGTTCCTCTATTATCCCCTCAGTAAACCTTGTTGATCATCATCTGCATGGATGATAATTCATCAATTTTCATCTACGATCCCCTAAACCTTCATCCCCGTAGATGACAGACCTTGATTTCCATCTACGCCTATGATAATCAAGAGATTGTTGTCTGTGAAGATGGCGATCACTGATCTATTGTCTGCATAGACGACAATCCATCGATTGTTGTCTCTACTCTAACCATAATTTTTCCCCCCATAAACACTCCTAACTAACAATGAGTGTGAAATTTATTGGGCTTGATTAGGGTACTCACTGGTGGTCTCACGTTGGTTGCTCGTTAGTGTGTCCAAACCCGCTATCCTATATACATATGGTCTTAGGGGTCAGCCATCATTCTCTCTTTACTTTGTTTTTTTGTTCTTTGCGGGTGAAAATGACTTCTTTTAGGGCCCTCATGGACTATTTATAGGCCCCTTGGGACCCATCCTCCATCCTAGACCCTATTTTTTGCCCTATTTTTTCATGATAACCTCATAAGTCATACAATTGTTCCCTTTTCTTCCTTTCTGCCTCCTTTTTCGAGAAAATTACCCAAAAATTAATTTTTTGCATTATTTTCTTAAGGGGGCACACCCCTTCACCAGCGTTGCCTCAGGACCTTCTACTCTTTATGGGGCATCTTGTTTTTCTTTTCTTTGACACAATGTCATCATCGATGCCACATCAAAGAGGGGAAAAATCTAGACGCCTAAAATCGTCCCTTGACATTATTAATTATTTTATTATATTTGTTATATTCTCCTACCTATTTAATTAAATTTGGTTTATTTTCTATAGTACTTGAATTTTAATTTAAATACCCCCCTCTTAAGTGTATTAAATTTTATTTAATACCTTCCCTCCATAAAATCTCCCTTTAAATAAATTGTTAATTTATCCATCCCCTCCCATTCTAATATTCTGCTAAACTATGATTAGTCTAAATTTAATTTAGATTAATCCTAAATCAAGACCTAGATCCTACCCTACCTCAAATCACTCTCAACAAATAGACCTACTTGTTAATTAACTAAGATTAATTAAGCTAATTCTATGATTCCTACACCTATTAGTCCTAATTATTTGCTCACACTTGTGTAAGCAAATTTCCAAATATTATCTTTTCAAATAATTCTAAAAATGTTCAAACAAGGCTTCTTACAACCTTGATGACACCCTCTTACACTTGCCAAAAATGATTCATTTGACAAATCTTATGACATCTATGACAAATATCTTACATGTGTACTTAAAGTACACATTGACCCATCACATCTCAAGTTTCTTACACATGTGTGAGAAAACTTGGACTCTTTTATGACTTATATGTCCCTTATGTGGTACTTATGTGGATGTCACATGAGAGCCACCTCACCAGAGCCCTCCAAAATCCTATAAATAGGAGCCTTTCCAAGAGTAAATCATCCATTATTCTTACATTAGAGTTATCATGCTAGTTTATGCTTAGAGTTTTCTTGTATGCATTTAGAACTTTTTCATACTAACATCTTTTGGTAGTTATTGCCTCTAAGTCATGGTAATTTCATTCTTAGCTTGCATTCAATACTATATCTTTACATTTAGAGATCATATCTACTTCCATCTCATGCATTGAATGCTTGAAAATAGTTCTTTATAACTAGTTATTGAATTATTCAATATCATTTCATTTATCCTGCATCTAGTTTGCATTTATCATTTCATCATTAAGTCAAGTGGGATTAATATTTTGTGTTGGGAGAGCACACCCACAACCCTCTCTAAGAACAAATCAAATGGAATGAGGGTGCTTCCATTTTAGTTCAATCAGAGTTTATGTGTTGAATATTTATTGTATACATGTGGTTGAACTAACATTTTCTTGTTTATGCCTGCCTAAACAGATTGAATATTTATAGATATATAATTATAACATAAAATTTCCCACATTCACTTATATCAAGGTGGCCAGCTGCAAATTTCAGCCTATGAAGCTCCCCAAGTACCCATTAGACAAGATGATTCTGATGGAGTTATGCGAATAGATAATGGATTCTCATAGGTTAATCATGAGCAAGCAAAAACCATGCTTCCAATTCTCCATTAGGATAGGGGAACATAATACCTATGGCATAAAAATAGCTAAGGTTATGGGCCCATAATAGGCATAATTCCCACTTGATGAAATTTCTATTGAACGGGGAAAGTTTGACCTGATTGGAATTTTTAGCCATGCAGTAGAGGCATATTTTAAATATGAGCCTCATATTAAAGACCACTAGGTCAATTGTGGTAATTATTATGAGCTATAAGTAAGGGATTACTATAGGATGGATCTAGATCTAGCAAGAGATCCAAAAAATATGTATATATTAGATTCACATACAGAGGTGGATTCTAAAGATAAGTTGTTGCCTTTGTATAATGAGGACAAGGTCTTCACAAGGCCCATTTTCAATTTTGGTGTCTTGGGAAATGAATTAGAGGATATCAATATTTAAGCCAGACATGTAATAAGGCACACCAAAGAATGGTTCAATAAGTCATTAAAATTAGATCCAGTTCTTATGGATGAACAAGTGGTAAAAATACAAAAGGAAAAATCCAGTTTTCCAAGGGGAAAGAAGAGACCAACATTTAAATAGGTACTATCCACCTCGGCTCTAGTAGAAGTCTCAAGTCATGCAAAGATTGTGGAAAATAAATTTCTCTCTCAAATTTTGAGGAATCAAAAGGAAAAAGGAGAAGAAGAAATATATCTATTCATATTTTATACATGCAACTGTTAGTGCTTCATCCCCATTAGTCACCACTATAACTCTGGTAGCACCAGTGTTTCCACCTACTATGAGTAATGAGGGTCCCCCATCTTTTGAGCCCAGAATTCCACCTTTTAAGGTGAAGATAACAAACAAGAGTGAGCCTTCTAATTCAAGGGAGAAGGTATACAAAATACTGAGGATGACGCCTCCTATGATGGACCTAGTACTGAGATGATATGGAATTATTTTCACTGATGTCAAATCCTATGATCTAGACTGTTGAGCTCCAAATGATCTACATTATTGATCTATCTTATACAATATGCTATGTTGATGAGTTGTGTGTATTTTTTCCTTAAGTCGGTTGTGGTATTACTTCTTTTTGGTAACTACAGTGGAAGACAGTTAGTGCTAAATAATGAAGATCATTCTTTTGGTTTTAGCTACTGTGCTCAAAATCTTACTCTAAGCATCCTTTCTATTCAAACATCCATGTAGTATGTTATAGGTTTCTATTTTATCACTTCTATTTTGTATATATGTAGTTAATCGTGCTCTTCCAGTTGGTACTAAATTTAATGATATCAAGACATGGTCTTGGTTGTGGAATTCCTATCAGCACACAAATATATCTTGTGTATTTCAAAGTTCTTTATCCTTTGGTAATTTTTCCTTGTAATGTGCTCATCTTATGTATGACCTATTTATGGGTCTCGTGGTAATGTGGAAAGAAGATCTTAATGTGTGACCTATCTTTTTGGGTCTGATGCTAGTGTGCTTAGATTTAATGAATATTTCAAGATTTTTTGTCAAGCTCACATGCTTGCTAGGATGACTCTTTATTTATTTCTATTATTCTATGGGTATATATAAAACATCTTTTTGGTTTTAGATATGGTGTGTGGATATTTGATCCGAAGTGCAAAGTTGTGGGAAGGCAAGCATAGAGGTTATACAAAAAGGAAAATATAGTCAACATAAGGAGATATAATATATAGAGCTCGTGTGAAGAGATAGTGGAGGAGTTTTGTAGTTGATACCTATCCATATTTTTTGTACATGGTTACTATACTCTTAACCAGAACTAAATTCATGTATGTGCAAAGATAACTCTATCAGTTCATATTTAGTTTGTGAGATAACCAATCATATTTGTATTCATGGAAGTCATCCCTACCTATAGTGATCATTTTGGCAGTGAGTCTCTATTGTAAAAATCACCTTAACTCATATCACCTTAACCAATATTTTCATAATTGGGAATTAGGATTCTCTGTGGTTTTTCCCATTTTGGGTTTTCCACTTAAAATCTACTTTTTATTGTGTATTGTGTTCTTATGTGCTTTCATGGCCATTATTGTTCTTATTATCTGATTGGATTACTATTGCAATTGAATCAAATAAGTTTGAAAATACTTTAGGATAACTAATTCACCCCCCCCCCCCCCCCCCCCCCCCCCCCCCCCCCCCCCCCCACTTCCTCTTAGTTATCCAAGAGTGTTCAACACCTAGTAATTGAGGTACTAGAGGAGATGGAAGAGGGAGAAGATCCTAGGCCACAATTAGTCACAAGGAGAAGGACAAGGTTAGCCACTATTATTGTCCAAACACTAAACCAAGAAGATCCCTCCTCAAAGATAAATTAGTAGAACCTCCTCTTCAAGTTGAAGATCAACAAATCCTATCGACTAAACAAGACACCTCATAGCACAAGGAAAAAAAGACAAGTTTTATCCTCTAGGATTGTGATGAATTCTATATGTCTGATTTTGTGGACTTAGAAGGAATAAGTAAATAAGTTCATAATTATTTCTAGGACATACTAGGAGGTGAAGACAAGTAGGTTGAACTTGAGAATCTATATGAATAGGTGGTGATGAATAAGCTAGAAGAAATCATAATAAGAATTGATGAGGGGACTGTGGAAGAAATGACTACAAAAGGAAAGAAACTAGTAGAGAAAGGACTAAATGAAGAAGAAGAAATAAATAAATAAATAAGAGGGAATAAAAGAAGTAGAAGATGAGGGAATTGAAGAAGAACAGGTACATCAAGAGAAATCTCCATCTCCTTAGAGGGAGAAGAATCCATCTCTTAAAAAAGAGAAAACTGCTCCTCAAAAGGAGGAACAACAACATGATACTTATTCCCCTTCACAACATGTTTCTACCCCTCCTCCATAATAGATAGCATATTCAGTGCAAGCAAGAGAAGAAAAAGGGCAAAAAAACTTGTTTCGAATAGAAACCTATTAGCCTCTTACTACAACATCTACCCCCACTTGGTTGAAAAAATCTATCCAACAAAGGAAGATAACTTATAGGGAGATTGAAAAACTTGATCTCTCACTAACTGGAGGGGGTTCCATAAGGGGGAGTTGAACCTGAGGAAAGCCCAAAGCTTATCTCATGTTACTGCTGATAAAAAAGGGTGATGGAAGGCCCACATAGAAACCTTCATAGTAGATAAGCCAACTGATGAGTTAGCCTTGAAGGATTATATGGTTGAATAATTAGACTTAGGGATGCCAACTCATGAAGGTGAGAAGGCTTTGGTGGGCTTGACAATTGCCTCTATTTTCAAAATTTTAGATAAAGACAAGGATCTAAAGGTTGAAAATGAGGAGTTGAGATCACATTGATTTGAATGATCTTGTATCCAACATTCAATTCACCATTGATGTACACAAGTAGGCACCCCAAGTTGACCCCTTTTTTGAAGCATGTATAGATTAGACAAAAAATATTGAACAAATGGGCGAAATATTAACCAAATTAGTTTTAGTATCATACCAAAACATGGCTAAATAGTTAAACATTTTATTATGAGATGATGGAAAATGATGAAGATACAAGAATCAACCAAGTAGTACCTCTCTAGAAGGACTTTCTCCCAATTTTGAATATAATTTAGAAGACCAGTGTCGATAAGTTGTTAGCAACAATAGTTTTGGATGCAGGAACCATCACTACAAAAAATACCTGTGAGTAGCTCCCTTTTTTTTTCTTCCACCCACTATTTCAATGTATTTTTCCCCAATTTTCTGAAAAGTGGTACTAATTATCAGGATGGCACTATTTTTGGCATTTTTGCATCGGATAGAATAAGTAGGCACTAAATCAGGCACTATTTAGCGCCTAAATTAGTGCCTAGTTTATCGCCTAAATTAGTGCCTAATTTAGCACCTAAATTAGTGCCTAATTCAGCACCTAAATTAGAGCCTAAATTAGCACCTAAATTAGTAGCACCTAACTTAGTGCCTATTTTATCACCTAAATTAGCACCTAGTTTAGCATCTAATTTAACACCTAAATTAGCCCCTAAATTAGTAGCACCTAAATTAGTAGCACCTAACTTAGCGCCTAATTTAGTGCCTAAATTAGAACCTAAATTAGTGCCTAATTTAGCACCTAAATTAGTAGCACCTAATTTTTGGAATTAACAAGTCATACAAAGCAAAAATTTGCATCCTTTGGTAGCATTCTCTCTTACCTACTACATAAACATGGAAGCATATACAATGTATTACTACTTGTTTGAGAGAATACCATCAAGATACATCTTCTTGTGCAATATAATGATTTTAGGTTCTATACACGGATGCTTTTATTGAGATGGTTCCTTTAATATTGCAGTGATAGAAGATTTTGGAGTTGCCTAATGACTAGGGCTTTCTATGTGGCAGATCGATAAATTTTCTAGTCTTTAACTATGAAGGATGATGAGATATTTTGACTATTTGATGCAATGCTAGAGAATCTATTGAGATAAATGAACCAATATATGGTTGTTTGGTCAATTCGCATTATAATAGTCATTAATTTGTGATCTACCAATGACTTTTCTAGAGCTAATATAACCATTTTATTAGAGGATTTACAATCTAGTAATGGAATAATCCTTGGCCTGTGGGTATTCCTATATTGAGGATCAATCTCTGGATTAAGGTTCTACTTCCCTTTATGAATCACCTACAACTAACCTTGATAGAAAAGGGTGTTAGAATAACTAAGAGGGGGGGGTGAATCAGTGGCCTCAAACATTAATCCAATAATTCAACCAAAACTTTATATCACATATATAATTCCTCTAGTTATCTTCATTCCTACAAGATTTATGCCTTGTGTGAATCTAACATATATATAATTCTCAGTGATTATACTATTTATCCTTTTCTTAAGCTTTACCGAATAGCAGTTTATCTTTTCCTAGCTTTTACCAAATATCAATAAATAAACTTAGTGTTTACCGATCAATCATGTTTTAGTAATGTGTAAAGAAAAACATCAAAGAAATGAACCATATACACATTTGACACATGGATTTTTAATGTGGAAACCTTGTTAAGGGAAAAACCACTTGGGACCGGTAACCCAAAATTTTCACTCTTCTGAAGTGAGCTTGGTGAAGAGCCAACCCTGTTAAAGGTTACAAACACACTGTTAAGTGTGACCTAGTTAGAGGATTTAAAACTAATAGTTTATCACTTGACCTAGCATTCACTATGTTTTCAACATGAAAACCTTTTGATACTCCTTAGGATGTATCTCAATATAATAAGTATGGTTAAATCCCACATAGTTAAGAGATTTTCTGAATCAATGGTTAAATTGAAACAGTAAATGATTTGTTCAATAATACAACTTAAACTTGCAGATGTTCAGATTTATTGTAATTCCATAATACCTCTTCTGATCAATATTATCTTTTGTTCCTTCACTCCTCTCTTTTACTTCTTTGTGCTTGGTGAATGCTTGTTGCTTCTCTATTTCTCGGTGTCTGCAGAATTCTTGGCTCTGTTCCTCCAACCTATATGATCAAATCTGCATGAAGACTTCTATCTTCACCAAAATTATATTCAGCATTCCTCTTTTGATAATGAATTACTTGTCTCTTTATATAGACATGATTTCACTTTTTATTGTCCTTGTCTTTCTTGTTCTTAACGTAGATAGATTTATTGATCCACAAATATCGCCATGCATTTCTTTAATCTTTAAAGCATAGATTTAGTTTTATCCCATAGATTTCTCCTTGACAAATGGGAATAAAACTAGCTTTAAATATTCAGTTCAACTGGTTGATAAAAACAAAGTAATCAATCAATTAACTCTATATTTAGCTCTGCCAGCTAAGTATTTTGTCATTTCCTAACTCTAGTTCTGATCGGTGATCAACTCTTAGTTTGCTCGGTCATTGACTCCAGTTGTCCTCGGGCATCAATATTGTCTGTCGGTCAATACTGAGTTCTGCTCGGGGTTCACTTCAGTTATTCTTAGGGTTGCGCTGCTCAGGATACATTGTGACTACTTATGGTTCTCTGTCCGTCGGTGTGCACTATTCGTTGGTGTTTACTATCACTCGATATACACTAGCTTTATATGTTTACCGATAACATAAACTTTATCTCTTTGGTTTATTGAAGTCTTTGTCAATATTTATATGACCAATTAGATTATATCAATTTGACATTAATGATAACACAATAAATTAACTGATTTAATGTCTTACATTCACTTTTTGCAGCTCAGTGATCATCAACTTGTCATCTTCAAATATTCAGTAAGTTATAGTTCATTAATATCTCCCTTTGGCATTGATGGCAACATACTACTAACACAATATGAAATATATCAATTGTACTTCATCAATCTCTCCCAAACTTATTGTTCTATAACCAATTCAAATATCTGACTCTCAGTAAGTTGTTCTAGCTTAGATTTGATTCTTTGATAGTACTTTCTTCATTCTTCATTCCCTTCATTAGATAGATGTAGAAACTTTTGATTCTTTCTCTCCCTTTGTTGTAAAATTTCTTCTCCATTTATTGGATAGATATGCAGTGTGAACTTTTCCAATTCTCTCCCTTAGATGGATGGTTTTTTCTTTGAATCTTTCTCTCCCTTTGACTGTTCCTCTCCTTGATGGATATTTATTCTTCTCTCCCTTTGGAAGATCATGATATACATTTCATATGGATATATTCATTTAGTTCATCTCTCCCTTTGACAACAATGCCAAACAAAAATATATCTCTCCATCAGCAATATAGCTCTGTAGTAGCCAACAATTTCTCTGGTGTTTAGTTCAGATAAGTACCTTCTTGTACTGATATATCATTGTAGTTCATATCTTTTATTGCATCAACATGATTGATCTTCTAATAATGTATAGGATGATGCATCCTCCTAGTCAGCTTAGTGACCAGTGAACAAGGGTTGGACCCCTAGTCTATTCCTTAGGTACTCAAATGTATCTTTTGGCAATGGCTTTGTGAATATGTCTGCTAATTGTTCTTTGGATGTACATATTATAGTATCACTTATTTCTCTTGTACTTGTTCCCTCAAGTAATGATACTTGATAGCTATATGCTTTGTCTTAGCATGCATTATAGGGTTCTTTGAGAAGTTGATAGCACTTGTATTATCACGATAGATAATCACTGGATCAAGGATTTCCATATTCATACCTTTCAGTAATTGCTTGATCCATGCAATGTTAGATCAATTTGCAGCAACAACCGCATATTCTACTTCTACATTGGATTGAGAAACGCATCCTTTCTTTTTACTTATCCATGTGACAAGTCTATCACCCATAAAGAATGATCCTCATGTTGTGCTCTTTCTATCATCTATGTTTCCAGCCCAATCAATATCTCTATAGACTTGAAGCTCAAATTTTCCTTCTTTATTATACCATAGAGCATATTCTTCGGTATTCTTTAGATATCTCAAAACTCTTTTAACAGTAGTCATGTGTGATTCCTTGGGATTAGCAGAGAATCTTGCAACTATTCCAACTACATGTGCTATATCTAGTCTAGTATGTACAACATACATGAGTTTGCCAATCATAGATCTATATAAGGTATGATTTACCTCAGTTGACTTGTCTTCCTTTGTCAGTTTGCATTCGGTTTCCATAGGTGTTCCAACTGGTTTAGATTCCTCCATTTTGAATATCTTCATAACTTCATTGATGTATTTGGATTGTGGGATGTAGATGCCTTCATCCTATTGAAGAATCTATAGACCAAGAAAAAATTTGATCTCTTCAAACATTGACATATCAAACTCTTTTCTCATTTCATTAGCAAATGATTTGCATAACATATCATTACCTCCAAATATGATATCATCAACAAATATCTTAGCAATCAGAATGTTATCATCAGTATCTTCTTTTAAATATAGATTATTGTTATCACTTGTTCTTACAAATCCAATACTTATGAGATAAGAGTGAATTCTTTCATACCATGCTCTTGGTGCTTGTTTCAATCCATACAAAGATTTTTTAAGTCTACAAACCAGGTTCCTCTTGTTAGGATCAACAAACCCTTCTAGTTGGTCAATATATACTTCTTCTTCTAGTATTCCATTTAGGAATGCAGATTTGACATCCATTTGGTATACATTAAATCCTTTAAATGCAGCATAAGCAAGTAGAATTCTTACTCCTAGTCTAGAAACATGTGCAAAGGTTTTTGCATAGTCAATACCTTCTTCTTGTGCATACCCTTTGCATACTAATCTTGCTTTGTTCCTTGTGACTTATCCATTCTCATTCAATTTGTTTCTGAATATCCATTTGGTACCAATGACATTTTTTTTCATTCGTTCTAGGTACTAATGTCCATGTTCTTTTCTTTTCAATCTTCTCAATTTCTTCATTCATATAACTGACCCATTATTGATTCTCAAGTGCAGTATTGGCAGATTTAGGCTCAAAATCACAAATGAAACATCTAGTGTTCAATGACTTATTTCTTGTTCTCATTCCAGCCATTTTGTCTCCTATGATCTGGTTCTGTGGATGGTGTCTTCTGACATACTTGGAAAGTACCAATTTAGATAATTTTTCATCATCTTGACCTTCATTTGATCTTCATTGCTTGATATATCATTGTGAGCAATTTCCTAATTTTTGGTGTGTGCAGCCTGTTGCTCGGGTGCATTGTTCTGTCACTCGGTAGCGATACATTGTTGCTCAAGTAGAGTGGAAGGTTCTTCACCATAGAGAAACCTATTGTAGTCTTCTAGTTCCTTTCTACTTTCCTCATCATTTTTCTCAGCTATTTCATCCACTTTGACATTTTCACTTTCAATGATTTTGTTAGAGGATTTGTTAAGACATTTATTAGCCTTTCTTTTGGTAGAGTATCCTAGAAATATTCCTTCATCACTTTTGGAGTCAAGCTTTCCATTTCTATCATCTTTCAAAATATAACATTGACTTCCAAAAATTCTAAAGTAACTTACATTAGGTGTGTATCCATACCATAGCTCATAAGGTATCTTATTGATGTCTTTCTTTAATTGGACTCAGTTTAATGTGTAGACAACAGTAGTGATAGCTTCTCTCTAGAATTTTTGTGTGATGCCTTTCTCAATCATCAATTTTCTGGCACAATCAATGATTAATCTATTCCTGCTTTCAGAAATCTCATTTTGTTGTGGTGTTCTCGGTGCAGAAACTTGTCTTGTAATTCCATGCTCATTACAAAATTTAATGAATTCATCAGAAATAAATTATCCTCCTCTATTTGACCTTAGACATTTTAGTTCCTTTCCACTTTATTTTTCAACTATAGCTTTGTACCATTTAAACATCTTGAATACTTCTAAATTCTCTTTTAAGAACATAACAGTCATCATTCTAGAATAATCACTAACAAAGAGAATTAATTATCTATCACCATAATAGCTCTTTGTTCTCATTGGTCTGCATAAGTCAGTATGGACTAATTCTAGAATAGCATTAGATGTGTATGTTTTTCTCTTGAAACTATAATTTTTCATTTTACCTTTTTGAAAATTCTTACACATGGCATGGTCGGGTTTTGACATGCTCGGTAAGCCTCTTACTTTCCTTTTTATTTCTTATCCTAACCATGTTGTCAAAATTCACATGACATAACCTTTTATACCACAACCAAATGTCTTTGTTTCTAGCCAATAAACAAGTGGTCTTAATATCACCAAGATATAATAGGTTACCTTTTTTTTGTTCACCAGTACCGATCAACCTTCTTGATTGATTAGAGATCTTTGCCTTTTTGTTCTCAAATGCAACTCACTGTCCTGTGTTATTCACCTATGAAACATTCAATATATTATAGTTAATTCCTTTCACCCAATGTGCATTTTCACATCTGATCAGATTATTCAACATGATGGTTCCTTTACCTTATACTGGACAAGGTGAGTCATTACACATTCTTACTGATCCACCATTATAATATTCAAAAGTTTCAAATTTTCCTTTATCTCCATTCATGTGGTGAGTACAACCACTATCAATAATCTAGACGTCATTTTTACTAACCTTAGATATGAGTGCAGTTTCAACATACCTTTCTTCTTTGTATAAATCATCCTTCATAGAAACATATACCACCACAATATCTTCATCAGATTTGGTGTCAGTATTTTCAGCTTTGTTCTCAGCTAGGTAACAAGCCTTCTTTCTTTTTTCCTTGTAGTCCCAGTTATCTCTTCTATCAGATTGTCAGTTGCTTTGGTAATCTCGGTCATCACTTTTATCAAACTTCTTTTCATATGATCTGTCATTATTTCTTTCAACTTTTCTCTTGTTAGGGAATCTAGCAGAAAAGTGTCCAATCTCTTTACAATTAAAACATACTAGTGGTATTTTACCTTTGTATCTACATTTGCCTCTCTGCAATCTTCTAGCCATTAGTGCTTCAATCTCATCAAGTTCTTGTTCATCACTATCACTTTTACTATCATTTCTCATAGTGTGTTTATGACTTGATTTACTTATTTTCAGAGAAGATTTGAATGCAGACTCAATAGTTGGTAAGATACTGTTGTTAAAGTTATTCATCTCAAATGAAATAAGTCTACCAATCAAACTATCTAGAGTTACATTGCTATTTTTTACTACTCTCATTTTTTGTATAGAAAACACTCTAATAGCATAAACAGACAGTAAGGTTCTAAGAATTTTACTTACCATTGTTTCTTCTTCAAGTACACCTCATATTCCTTAGATAGCATTGACAACTTCCTTGATTCTGCTATTGTACTGAGTGATGTTTTCTCCTTCATTCGGAGGTCATCAAACTTTCCTCTTAGGCTTTCAGCCTTATCTCTCAGCACATTTTTATCTCCTCCATGTACTAGCTTGAGTTTTTCCCAAATTTACTTTGCAATGGTGCATGATTTGACATCTTCAAATTCAGCATCAAAGAGTGAGGAAGCAAGTTATATCATCATAGAATTGTGTTCATGTTTCTCTCTCAATTGATCAACTACCAGAGGTCCAGTAGGTATAATAAATTAAGTATCCAAGTACTGTGTGACATCATTTCCTATACCTAATAGGTGGATTCTCCTACTTTTCCATGATGAAAAGTTGTCTTTGTTTAACTTAGGCACATCCCTTTTTCTCATCTTGTGATCTTTAGCTTGAGTCTTAAAACTCTCTTCCAAGCACACAAAATCTGATACCAATTGTTAGAATAACTAAGAGGGGGGGTGAATCAGTGGCCTCAAAAATTAATCCAATAATTCAACCAAAACTTTATATCACATATATAATTCCTCTAGTTATCTTTAGTCCTACAAGATGTATTCCTTTTGTGAATCTAACATATATATCCAGCTCGGTGATTATACTATTTATCCTTTTCTTAAGCTTTACCGAATATCAGTTTATATTTTCCTATCCTTTACCGAATATCAGTAAATAAACTTAGTGTTTACCAATCAATCCTATTTTAGTAATTTGTAAAGATAAACATCAAAGAAATGAATCATATACACATTTGACACACATATTTTTAACGTGGAAACCCTGTTAAGGGAAAAACCACTTGGGACCGGTAACCCAAAATTTTCACTCTTTTGAAGTGAGCTTGGTGAAGAGCCAACCTTGTTAAAGGTTACAAACACATTGTTAAGTGTGACCTTGTTAGAGGATTTAAAACTAACAGTTTATCACTTGACCTACCATTCACTATGCTGTCAACATGAAAACCTTTTGATACTCCTTAGGATGTATCTCAATATAATAAGGATGGTTAAATCCCACTCGGTTAAGAGATTTTTTGAATCAATGGTTAAAATGAAATAGGAAATTATATGTTCAATAATACAACTTAAAATTGTAGATGTTCATATCTATTTTAATTTTATAATACCTCTTTTGATCAATATGCTATTATGTTCCTTCACTCCCCTCTTTACTTATTTCTGCTCGGTGAATGTTTGTTGCTTCTCTGTTGTTCGGTGTCTGCAGAATTCTTGGCTTTGTTCCTCCAGCCTATATGATCATATATGCATGGAGAATTCTATCTTCACTAGAATTATATTCATCATTCCTCTTTTGATAATGAATTATGTGTCTCTTTATATAGACATGATTTCATCGTTTACTGTCCTTGTCTTTCTTGTTCTTGACATAGATAGCTTTCTTGATCCGCAAATCTCATCATGCATTGCTTTAATCTTTAAAGCATAGCTTTATTTTTATCCCATAGATTTCTCTTTGAAAAGTGGGAATAAAAATAGCTTTAAATCTTTAGTTCAACTGGTCGATAAAAACAAAGTAATCAATCAGTTAAATCTATATTTAGCTCCTGCTAGCTAAGTATTTTGTTGTTTCCTAACTCCAGTTCTGGTCGGTGATAAAATCTTAGTTTGCTCGATCATTGACTCCAGTTGTCCTCGAGCATCAATATTGTCCATCATTCAATACTTATTTTTGATGACATGATTTTTTCCATTAGTATGCAAAGAGAAACAATTTTTGAACCATCAGTTACACTACACCGAAAGACAGGTTTCAGTTCAGACCAAAAGTGCTAAGTATAGAGAAACTCGACAACACAATTTTTACAGTGTAAACCAAAAGTGCAACCTAAAAATGATACAAAGGAACCCGACAAGCAGGTTACACTATAAACTGATAGACAATTCACAAAAGGAACACCGAAAGACTTTCAAAGCAACCCGAGCATCAGACACTGAAAGTCAGTTATATCCCGAGAAAAGTGGATCTGACTTCCACGTCAAATAAAATAGTTATGTTTTATATTTAGAGTTTTTATTTGATTTAAAACCATTTCTTGAGGGACAAAAAAGATAATTGTAATTTTTTTAATCATTCTAACTAATTAAAAAAATGCAAACTAGGAGATCAAGGTCAAGTTGTAAACCTTCGATCAGAGAGTTATCTTTGTAATACGTGAAACTGAATTAGGTAAATCTATTATATAAATAGATGTGTAATCATTCATTTTAAATGGATGTGAGGATGATAGTAGCCAACGAGCACATCTATGGATCAGACTGAGAGTTTCAAGAAGCAGAATAACAAAAGATGAATTTGGTTATCAAGAACCAAGAATCAAGGCTACCAAGCAACATAGATATTAATCAATCACATTTGGTGATACTTTGTACATGTGATTTTATTAGATCTATAATCAGCAATTGAATATTTTATGCACTCCGGTCAATGAGTATTTTTGTCTACATTCTAACAAGTGTAGAAAATAGAAGAAATCCTTTTAAGAAAGGTGGATTTAACAATCCTTTGTAAATATCTTAACCGAGTTCACACTAAATAGTGTTGCTAAAGATCTTAACAGAGTAGACCTTAACCAGTCTCCACATAATACTCCTAATAGGGTAGATCATCAAAAGTGATCAAATTGTAAGCCTTAACTAGCCCCTTCCAATCTGTAGATAGTGAAGTTTTTGTGGATGTCATCCCCCACCGCAGTTTTTACCTTCTAACAGGGGTTTTCTGCGTTACCATATCTTGTGTTATGAGTCATTACATTTCATGAATGCTTTTATGAATGTTTACATGTTTATTTAGTTTATGAGTTAATATAACTTACACAAAGATAGTATAGAATAGATGGTTGGTAATACAATAGATTAAGGTTAAAGAGACAAAAAAATTTAGAGGTACTGATTCACCCATCCCCTCTCAGTACACACTTCCCATTATTTCCAACAATTGATATCAGAGCTAGATCTCTTAATTGGAAATTTTTAAAGACTTACAAGCAAAGATCATACAATGGAGAAGTACAAGCTTGACAAGAGTATTGAGAATCAGAAGCTAGAAATTTAGATCTTCTATGAGTAGTATAAAGAAGCTAGAATAAAGATGAGATAGTTGGTTGATGAAAGAAAGATTATGGCATCTTGTTGTAATGAAATAGACTATCAAGAAGAAGAGATACCTAATCTATTTGAGTCTTTAGGATCTACAACTAGCAAAGCATCAGACACATCAGAAGAAAGCATCACAAGTCTAAATGAAACCAATCAACATCTGGCTGGACAAGTAAAATCTCTGCAAATCGGTCAAGAAACACAGATGATAAGAATGATTGATGTCATGAATAATGCTAGACAAGCTAAGAAAGAAAGAACACTAGCTATTGATGACACAAGGAAGATTACTGAAAAGATACAAGAGAAAGAGTCAAAGATACAAAGACTTACAGAACATCATCATGAGATCACCAATCAAATTATTCTTATGAGTCAAGAGGCAAACAGAATGAACATAGAACTCATTGAAAGAATAGAAGCTATCGGTGAGCTGAGAGAAGAAAATGAAAAGCTGAAACATGAAGTGATAATTCAGCAACAACATAATGACATAATCAAGAGAGCTGAAGAAAGAAACAAAGGGATGGATGATTTTCTTGATGGAAAAAGAAGATTCAACAACAATACCAGACTAGGGTATACCAAAAATAAAGAATCACCAAACCAAGTTGATCCAAAGAATGTCTATGCAAATTCAAGAACAAAAAGATAGTCAGGAAATCACTGTGGAAATCCTAGCCACACATCAAATGTTTGCAAGAGCAAAATGAAAGGTATGCTTAACTCCACACCTTCATTCATAGGAATTTGTTATAAATGTAACAATAAAGGACATAAAGCATATGAATGTAAATCTGAGGTGAAACAACCAAAGAAGGAAACTTACATGGACAAATATTGTCCTTCTTGAAAAATGGATGGACACACATCTCTTGAATGCAAGAAGAATAAAAAGAAAACATGGAAGCCTAAAGAAAATGAAACTACTTATCAACCGAAAAGATTTGGTAACTCATATGTTGGGGATTACAACACATGTGCAAACTATACAACATGTGGAATATTTGGACACATAGATGCAAACTATATGAGACAATGGATGAGAAAGTCTAGGAGCTGGACTAACCCCAGAATGGCATGTCTACACTATCATAAAGTTGGTCATCTGAGAAAATACTGCAGAGACCAAATGGCAGAGACCAGCACCTTTGCCAATGGAAACACCATTGAAGACATCAAAAAGATGAGAAAAAAAATGTGGAGGAAAGATACAAACACTGATGAAGCTAGACTGAGAAATGCAAATGGTGACACCTTATCCAATGGATCTAGTGACATCACCACCCCCACCTAATCAGAACAAGTATGGAACTATATTATACTAAGTTATATTTTGCATCAGTTCAATTATACATTGATGAAATGCCAAACTAGCATGATTAAAGATGCACTATAGTATTACTTGTTACAATTCTATGAATTTAAATTTATTGGTTAATGCATACTAAAAATCATCGCTGTACATACAAAGCTAAGTTGCTTATAATTACTAAGCATCGTCAGTTAACACATAAAAAGCACAGATGCTAGTGTAAACCAAGATCCATCAGAAATCATGAAAGTTGACATGTTGTCTTTGCCAAATACTAAAATCCATCGGTTGATGTAATAAGTTGACATCTACCCCAAAGCATCATGTTCTCACAAAGAATTTTATTTGTGTATCACCCGATGACTCCATCTTTGAACACTGAGAAGTGGGTGATCATTTATTACATGACTTAGGAAAAAGTCTATAAATAGACGACGAAAGGGTTTCATTATTCAAAAAGTGAATTAAGTGAAGAAGTAGAGCAAAACCAGAGCACGAAGCGACCAGATTGC
This sequence comes from Thuja plicata, assembly GCA_018584345.1. Taxonomy (NCBI): domain Eukaryota; kingdom Viridiplantae; phylum Streptophyta; class Pinopsida; order Cupressales; family Cupressaceae; genus Thuja; species Thuja plicata. The sequence goes on along the minus strand of MU227968.1, from coordinate 3,538,788 downwards.
AGAGTGACTCCAACCTGGTTCATAGCACTTAGAAGGATTCCTAGTAGTGATAAAAGGTTGAAGTAAGTAACAGCAATCACTGAGAACTCTGTTTTCATTTATAGGAAAAAGCTCTAAAATCATAAACAATGGCAACTACATCAAGAACCTCCAAGCTCAAGAATGATAAGAAGAATAAGGTTAATCTAATCAAGAATACCACCTGTGAAGAACCTCATTACAAGATATGTCCTGAGGTTGCTTCAAAACCCAACAACATTGGTGCATTCTCTAGTATACCAGCTAGTGTTTTACTTGTTGAAGATGTCAGAGCATATATTCACTGCAAGATCACAGAAATAGGAGACCTGGAAGTTGAGAAAGATTTCAAAAAGATTTGCAATGATGATGGAACAATAAAATAAGAACATAAGCACATTGAAATAAAAGGGCTCACACATGCCCTACTATTCCTGAAGGAATTCAAAACTGAATGGATTCGGTTAGTATTGAGCAGAATACATGACTGAAAGATATGGTTGGATGAGCCAAAAATGATAACCAGGGATGGTATACACATTTTTACTAGTTATCCCATAACTGATAAAGTAAATGCACTGAAACACCCTCCTAAAGCTGACATTGAAAAGAATACAGTAGCAACATGGGATGGAAGAGGATTAAAGGTATCCACCATCAATGATATTGAAATGAAATTTGGAGAATGTGTCTTAGGAAACAAGTTATTTTAGGCTAGAAAGATGAACAGTATTGCATCCAGAGCAGTGGATACAACATAAAAAATTGTCAAGAAGGGACTGTAGTTGGATCTGTTAGAACTTCTGCTAAGGTAATTAGATGAGAACCTGAAGATAATAAGGACTGCAAAGTCCAACTCATGTAAGTTTGGTTCACTCTTCATGTGCATATTTTTCTATTTCCAAGAATCCTTCCCATCCATAGGAAATGTCAAATGGGACACTACAAGACCAGTGACCACATAGATTAGTGAGTTCATCAAATCACTAGGAGACAATTTTGAATAATTCATGGATGAATACTTTGCTAGATTCAAAGAAAGAATGTAGAAGAGAGTAAGGATTCCAGAGAAATTAGTAGAAAAGTTCAAGAATGACATCTATTTTATGGTGGACACTGACTACACCTACATCAATCTATTTGTACCAAGGACAGCATGGTTGGCACCACTTGAATATGAGGTGAACATAGATCAAGCATCAAATGTTATTGAGGCATTAATGAATGAACCATTGGATAAATCACAACCTAAGTTTGGAACTTAAGAGGAAGCCCAGGAAAGGATAAAAATTGGCTTAGTTGTGAAAAATATTGACAGGAAGAAAGATAAAATGGTTAAGAATTCAAAGAAAAATCTATCTGTGAATGAAGAGGAAAAAGAACAGACAGAAGAAACTGAGGGTCAGTCACCCATTGGTGAAGCTGAGGAGAGTGACTCAAAATCCATAGAGTCTGATTCAGAACCTCCACCACTAGAAAAGAAACCAAGGACTACTATTGCAACTAGGACCAGGAGTCAGATAGCAAAGGATGCAAGTCCTTCACCGATCAAGAAAGGTCAAGTGAGGACCTATAAAAGAAAACCTCAAACAGGGAAAAAGGGTCCAACAAAAGGAAGAAAGTTCATCAGAACTAAGGAAGACATAGAGGACACTGAACAGGATGAACAACCTATTAAAAATAATCTCCCTAAAACCATTGATGAAGTATGTGCATCAATGATTAAGTCGAGATCAATTACTGAGTCCAAGATCAGAAAATGGCTAACTCTGGACCTCATGGACCAAAACAAGATTGAAGAGGCAATTATCACAATGATGAATGTATTTAAATATATACCAATTCAATTTGAAGATAAAATGCCAAAAGAACTAATGGATAGATTGTCGGCCGGGTGAACATATGCTCTCAAGGAAGAGAAACAAATAAGGGAAAGAGCCCTAGTTTATGTCATGTCATCTAAATCTAAGATGGAAGAGATTCAAGAAATGATGGAGAAACATTCCAACAGGTTCTCCCCAAAGCTAAGAGCATACAAGGTGCTAAAGGGACACCTAATTGAACTTGATAAAGAAAGTGAGGATAAATGGAGAAAGATACTTGATATACCTAAAAAGGATGCAAGTCCTGAGCCACAAATAGCTCTTATCGACAAGCAACAAAATAAAGATGATGAGACTAAACAGAGCCCCGAACATATTTTGATTACTGATGAGGACGTTAATGAAGAATCATTGAACACAAATTCTAACAAAGACATGGACATTTCAGATGAAACATGGTTGGATAATACTATCATTGATATTACCGGAGGAGATCCTGCATATGAGATACAAAAAGATGAAGATGTCATTGTTGTCTAAGACCAAACCAACGAACAGGACACAACTACATATTCTACATTGGTAAACACACCAAGACAAATACCATTGTTGATACAAGCTATCAAAATTTTCTTAGAGAAGGAGAAGTCACCTGACAAAGATGCAAGCATACTCGAGGATAAGGGTAATGATGAACAAAAAGATACATCTAATGAAAAGAAAAAAACTAAAGAAAAGTAGAAAGATGCAATTAATGACACAAGTTTCATAGGTGGAGAACAAAATGTTACAAAAGATGGAGATCACACCAAAAAGGATGCACAAATGAAAGATACAGATAAAGTGCAAAAAAAGAAAGGTTAACAAGATAATCTTGTTGATACCACTCCTAAGGACACCGAAGAAGATGCTTCAAATACAATGAAGGTTGATGAGGAGACATCCACACACAACTGAAAGGCAAACCCCAAGCAGCAAGAAAAGGGTACAACACCACAAAAACCTTCCTCCAGCACATCAGACTAAGCAGAAAAACTCACTATGGTTTTGCATATAGGTGCATCACAAAAGAAGAAGAAGAAAACAAAGAAGAATAAGTTGGAGGCCACACTTGATAAAATCATTGAAATACCAAATTGTGATCCAACCACATTGGACTATGAATCTCTTATAGAATATGGAGAGATATGTCAAAGGAAAGCAATGTAGGAAAAGCTTAGAAAAGAACACAAATATTCTCTAGTGCTGGAAACCACAAGAGACATCTTAACCCAAATAGTTCCTGACATTTAAGTTGATCACAATGCCCCCATTCTGGATCAACTTGTCATTCTCACCGAAGCAATCACAACTCAAAATGTGAATGCAGAAAAGGCTATTGAAGAACGAGAAAAACAAAAGTTCCAATACAAATTGACAGAAAAGATCAGCCAAGCAGTGGCAGAAAATAAGGTAAAGCTTTCAGAACTAACAAATAAATTAGATCCAATCATTACTGAAGTTATTTCCTTAAGTCAAAAGCTATTCACTTTGGAGAAATTCACTAAGGTTAATAGTGATAAGATTGCAAAGATCGATTCCTATCTAAATGCAAGTGCTAAAAGTCTAACCACATATGAAAATGAAATAAAATTGTATTATGACAAGATAATGGAAATCAAAAGGTTAAGACAAGCAATTTGGGAAGCAGAATCATAGTTTAGAGAAGAGGTTACCAAGATATAGGCTCAACTCTTACCAAACCTCACACTTCTACAACAGCACATTACTTCAGCAAGAAAGTTAATTGCCACCCCTGAGATATCTGTAGTAGACACCATCTATGATATGCATGCAAGGATTACACTTGAGAACATGGCTCTTGAGCTTTTGAAATAGAATATAGAATACATCAGAAATAGAATACATCAGTTATCAAGAACACATAGAGGCTACCAACGAGCAGATAAAGGTAATACTCAATCATGGAAGATTATTAATAGTATGTTTGGAGTTTTAGAAAGTCTATTATCAGCAATTGAAGATTGTATTTTATCATCAGATCAAAGACCTCTGTAGTTGCACTCTAACAAGTGCATCACATCTAAAATCCTTTTGTAGAAGGTGGACTTAACCGTCCTTTGTAAATCTCTTAACAGAGTGCACACTTAACAGTGTTGTTAAAAGCTTCAAACGAAGTAGATCTTAATAGGTCTCTACTGTAATACTCCTAATAGGGTAGGCCATCAGAAGTGACCAAATTGTAAGCCTTAACTGGCTCTTCTTATCTGCAGATAGTGAAGTTTGTGGGTAACAATCCCCACCACAGTTTTTACTTCCTTAACAGGAGTTTTCTGAGATATCATATCTTGTGTCATGTGTTATCTAATTTCATGAATGTTTCTATTATTGTTACATATCAAAAGAATGTATGATATGATTTCATATGCATAAAGAAAGATGAACAGTTAGATAAGTTAAATTACAAATTGATGACTAAGGGTTAATGGGCTAACCAAGAAAAGTTTTAGAGGTATTGATTCACCCTTCCCCTCTTAGTACAAACCATCTCAATATAATTCCAACAATTGGTATCAGAGCTAAGTCACTCTCTTGAAAAGCTTAAAGACTTGAGAGAAAAGATCAGACCAATGGATAAGTTCAGACTGGATATGACTATTGAGAATGAGCATTTACAGATGCAAATAAACTTTGAGCAGTATAAGGAGGCGAAGATAAAGCTAAGAAAACTTCTTGATGAAAGACAGATTATGGAAACCAGGCTGAATGAGAAAAACTACAAAGAAATAGAAATACAAGAGTAATTTGTAGCAGCAGAATCATCATTGAGCAAAACTTCAGATGCATCAGTTGAAGAGATTACAAGTATGCAAGAGATCAACCTACATCTGACAGATCAAATCAAGATGCTGCAAATTGGTCAAGAAACTCAAATGGTAAAACTGATTGATGTTATGAATGATGCAAGAAAAGCTGAAAATGAAAGAACACTAGCCATTGATGATAGGAGGAAAATTACAGAGAAGCTACAAGATAAAGAATCAGAGATTCAAAGACTCATTGAGCATCACCATGAGGTCACAAGCCAGATTATTCTTATGAGTCAAGAAGCAAACAGATTAAATACAGAACTCATAGAAAGAATACAGACCATTGGTGAACTAAGGGAAGAAAATGAAAAATTAAAGTATGAAATCAAAGTTCAGAATCAACACAATGAACTGATCAAAAAGGTTGAGGATAGCAACAAACGGATGGATGACTTTCTTGATGGACAAAGAAGAGTCAACAACTACACAGGATTAGGGTACAATGAGAATGGAGAATCTTCAAAACAATCTAATAAGAGGAATGCTTTCACAACCTCAAGATCCAAGAAGTTGTCATGCAATCACTATGGAAAACCAGGCCACACCTCAAACATCTACAGAAGAAAAATAAAAGGTATTTCTCAAGCATAATCTACTTTTATTGGTAATTGTTATAAATTTCAAAAGAAAGGACACAAGGCACATGAGTGCAGACCCAAAGTGAGAAATCCAAAGAGAAAAACCTACATGGACAAATACTACCCTACATGCAAGATGAATGGGCATACACACAAGGAATGCTGGAAAAAGAACAACAAGGCATGGACTCAGAAAGAAATTGATAAAAGCTACAAACCAACCAGAGAGGGTAACTCATATGTTTGGGACTATAACACATGGGTAAATTGCACAGCATGTGGAAGGTATGGTCATATTTTCGCCAACTGTATGAGAAAATGGACCAGAAGGTCAAGAGGATGGACCAATCCAGGTATGGCATGTTTACATTGTCATAAAGTTGGACATGTGATAAAATATTGCAAAGACCGACTGACAAACACAAATATTCATCCCAATGGAAATACCATTGATGAAATCAAAATATTGAGAAACAAGATGTGGGTAAAAGCCACAAACACTGAAGGTGCTAGTACAAGCAATGCAAATGATGACACCCCATCCACTGGATCTGGTGACATCACTACATCTAACTAGATTGCACAAGTATGGAACTGCATTATCACAAGCTTTACTATGCATCAGTTCCATTATACATAGTTCATATTGTTATATAGGCATGAATAAAGATGCAATATATTGTTACTTGATAATCTACTATAAAGCAACCATCGGTTATTGGGCACAATCTGCATCGGTGAACACACACAGAAAAGACATGCAATACTTATCGAAATGTATCAGTCATTACACAAGTTGTGTGTAACCCAACGAGTATCAGTATACACTAAATCTACAAAACCTATTGTCACAATATCATTGATGATCATCGATGAAGTCTCCAACACCACTAAGCTACCCTGACGCTTTGCAAAGACACCGGAGGAGTTATGAATGTATTTACCGACGGAGGTAGTATTCATAAACCAATGAAGTTGGTAAGCATTAATGACAACTTAGGGCACCAAAAAGTATAAAATCCTGACGGGTAAGCTCATTTTTGCACACGCAATTTTTGAGCACAGCAGAGCGATTTTCGAGCAATTTGAGAAGCAACCCAGCAGAAGTCATTCACTGAGCATACATATTTGAAGGAGTTCACAGACATTCAGTAAGTTCATTCACTCACCGATAAGCACTATTTTGATTTATGGAAAAGCCCTAAAATCTCAAAAATGATGGCATCGACATCTAGGGTAGAGAAAATTAAGGATGACAAGAAGAAACCATTTAACCTTGTTAAAAGAGGGGCATGTGCTAAACTAAAATATAAGTTACATCCTGAGATTGCCTCTCAACTAGATGATTCTGGAGCATTCTCTCGAATCCCACCTAGGGTTTTATTGGTTGAGGATGTTAGGTCCTATATACACTACAAGGTCTCAGAGATAGGAGATCTAGACCTAGACAACGCATATAAGGCACTTTGTGATGATGGTGGCAAGATAAAAGAAGAACATAAACACTTAGAAGTGAAAGGTCTGACAAATGCACTTCATTTCCTAAAGGTTTTTAAAATAGAGTGGATTAAGATTGTTCTAAGCAGAGTACATAATAATGCTTTGTGGTTGAACAAACCAAAGGATATAAAAAAAGATGTTATACATGCAGTGACAGGCTATCCAACAACTGACAAACCTCAGGCTCACAAACATCCTTCTCTTGCAGAAGTGGAAAAGTTAACCGGTGCTAAATCAGATAAGAGGGCACTAAAGGTAAACACTATCACCGATGTAGAGCTCAAATTTGGTGCTTGCGTAGTTGGATATAAGATATTTCAAGCTAGCAGAATGAACGGTATCTCTAGCACAGCAATGAGCATAGCCTACAAAATCATCAAACAGGGGAAGAAGATGGATCTAGCAGAGATCATATTGCATCAATTTGAGGAGAACATGTGCACCATAAGGTCTTCACGAACAAACACATGTAAGTTTTGTTCCCTCATATTATGTATATTCTTCTACTTCGAAGAGTAATTTCCTTCAATTGGAAAAGTAACATGGGACACCAGCAGACCCATTACCATGCAGATTAATGAATACATTGAAACACTAGGCACAGATTTTGACAATGTTATGCATGAGTACTTTAAGGCAATTAAGGATATTCTACAAACAAGAAATAGAATTCCTAAAAGTCTGATTGAGGAATACAAAGATGAAATTTGTTTTATGGTGGATACTGACTTCACCTACATTCAAGCAGTAGTCCCAAGGAAATCTTGGCTAGAAAAGATTGATTACAAAATCAAGACTGGGTTAGCAATAGAAGCAATAAAGGCATTACTAAATGAACCCATTAACAACAAACTACTAAGATTTGGCACATATGAGGAAGCCAAATAGAAAATTAAGTCAATACTTGTTGTCTAGAAAGCTGTAAAGCAATCTAAGAGAATGGTGAAAAACATAAAGAAGAACTTGAACATATCTTCTGATGGAGAAGATGAAGAACAGGGTAAGGAGGAATAATAGAGTAAGGAGGAAGACACCAAGGAACAACTTCCCATCGGTGAAATAGCAGAGCAACAAGAATCAGAGGAAGAGAAATCTGATTCACCACCTCCTCCTCCAGCCAAAAAGTCTAGAACAAGAAGCCAAACAGCTAAGGATACTAGTCCTTCACCTATGGTAAAAGGGAAGGTGTACAAGAGGAAACCTACACCTAAAAAGACTAAACAACCACCTAGGGTACCTACAAAGAGGAGAAAGTATGTTCAGATAGATGAAGAATTAGAAGATACAACAATGGATGAACCTAACACTGTCAAACTTGCAAAAGAAAAAGAAAAGGTTACATCTCCATCTGATGACATTGATAGCATATGTAAGTATATTTCTGAAGCTGCATCTGTTGGACATCCAAAGATAAGAAAATGGTTAAGATGGGATACAGAAGAACAAAATAAAATTGAAGATGCACTTATTGCCAAAATGTGCAGACATTATTATGTCCCACTACACTTCACAAGACAAGATGTTCCACAAGAACTTTTGGATAAGATATCCTCTAGATTCACCTTTGCACTCCATGAGGAGAAGAGGATAAGAGAAAGAGTATTAGTCTCTCTTATGCTTGTTGATTCAACAAAAGAGGAAATCAATGCAGTAATGGAGAAATATACAAAGAAATTCTCTCCAAAACTAAGAGCTTATAAATTTCTTCAAGGAAAGATTATAGAGATAGAAGAAGACACTCACAAAATATGGAGTGGTCTACTAAAACCTGATGAGCAAAGCAGTCCTGAAAAGGAACCTATCAAGACAATAGGTCACTCAATAGCTGAGTTGGAAAATGAAGAAGTATGGATCATAGGCCAAAAACAAACTGAAGTTATAAATGAGGAATGGCCAACAGATGGTAAAGATGATCAAGTATTGGATAGCCCCATCCACATTAACTTGGAGGATGAAGAAGTTGCCAAAGAGAAACTCATAATTAAAGGTAACTTAGATATAGATATGAATGATGACACATGGTTAGACAACATTGTCGACACCATTATAGGAAAATACCCTGCAGCAGATATGCAAAAAGATGAAGATGTCACTATTACAAGGGTTAATACCGATGAATAGGACAAAGCTATTGACACTGCAACTGTCAATACGCCTACAAATATGCATATATTGATAGATGCTATCGATATACAGTCCAACCAAGAAAAATCATCCAAGAAAGATGATGATATACCCAAGGATATGGGTATATATGAAAATCAAGGTGAATCCAATACTCCAAAGAATACTGACACAGAAATGAAGGATGACACTGATGAGCAGAAAGATACATCAAAGGAACAACAGCAAGAGACAGAGAAAACTATAGAGGATACCTCAAAGAAGGTTATAAAGCAAGAAAAGAATGAGAGTGTAAAGAGAAAAGAGGAATTAAAACAAAAGGAAGACTCATCTGTTGAAACACCCAAGGAACATGAGGAGACGTCTTCACCAAATCGGCCGGTGATTACAGAACAGGTACAAAAGGATGTCTCAACCTCTATACACTCACCAACAAAATCTACACAATCACAGGCCTTACAAATGGTATTACATCAATCTGCCACTGCTAACTAGCCAAAGAAGAAGAAGAAGAAAATAGTAAAGAAGGACATATTGGTTGTAACACTTGATGAAAGCATTTAAGTTCCAAACTGGGACATTACCACTTTGGACAGTGACAAACTTCAAGAGTTTGGAGTGCTCTATCAAAGGAAAGCCATACAAAATAAAATGATCAAAGAACACAGAGAAAACATGGTACTTGAAAAGGCTAAGGAAATACTCCAACAACTAGTTCCTGAAGTGAAAATTGATGAAAATACTTCAGTTAAGGAACAGATTGTTGTTCTTACCGACGCTATCATAGAACAAGGCATAAAGGCCAACCAAGAAATGGAAGAGCAAGAAGAGAAGAAATATCAATTCAAGTTAATTGATAAGATAAGCCAAGAAGTGGCAGTGAAGAAGGTCAAGCTCTCCGAACTTAGTGATGAACTGGAGCCAATGATTGCTGAGGCAATAACCTTAGTTCAGAAGATGTGCACACTTGACAAATTTGCAAAGGAGAATAGTGACAAGCTTGTAGAAATTGATACAAATGTCACTAAAAGTGCACAAAGCCTAACCTCACATGCCGACAGCATAAAGGCACATCATGACATAGTCATTGAGGCAAACAGGCTAAGGTAGGAAATATGGGATGCTGAGACCCAATTCAAAGGTGAGATTACAGAACTCCAAGCACATATCTTACCAAATCTCACAATACTTTAGCAACATATTTTAGAAGCTAGAAATCTAATAGCAACCCCAGAGATGTCTGTAGTAGATAGAATCTATGATATTCATGTAAGGATTTCACTAGAGCACATGGCTCTAGAAATGCTAAAAGAAAAATGGGAGAAGATGATGGAGGAAGTCAAGTCCTCACATTCCCAATTTTTTGGAAAGTTGTAAATACCTTTGTCCTTAGAATCAAAAAAGGAGGAAAGGAAATGTATATAGTTATGTACAATACATATATCATATATTAGATAACAAGATATATATATACACTTACACTTACTGGCACATACATAGGGGGAGTCATTCAAATGACTAAGGCAGAAGTATACACAGGTGTACATACTAATACACTCACTATGTTGCACATATCATGTTTTTGATACTAATGTCAAAGGGGGAGATTAATGACATTATTTTTCCATTAGTATACTCAGAGAAAAAACACAGACAGCAAGCATTATCAGTAGATAGCAAGCATCACCAATGAACCACAAGCAGTACCGATGAAATGCAAGCATACCCGACAGAACAAAGATTTTTGAGAAAAATGCTAAGTATAAATGTGACAAGCATCACCGGTGACCACAAGCATCACCAGCAACCACAAGCATTATCGGTGACACAGTTTCTAGAACAACCTGACAGGAACAGACAATCATACCCGATGACATGTTCAAAAAAAGGAACACCGACGACCAAGAATACCAACCGTCAGAACCGACAGTCAGAAAAACCACAAATTGTGGATCTGATTTATACACGGCGGATAAAGCAAAGTTATTCTATTTTGTAGAATTGTTTTTTTTTTTGTTTTTGTTTTTTATGTTCATGCAAGCTTTATGTAAATGCTTTAAATCATCCTAATGGATCTAAAGCATATCTAACTACAGATCAAGATCAAGTTGTATATCTTGAATCTAGAGTTAACTCGTGAATGCATGAATCAAGAATTGAACCTAAGCTAGTATAAATAGATGTTCATACTCAATTATGAGTACATGAATTCTTCATAATTGATAGCCATGAAGAGAATCTAAGGAGAAAAAGGCAGAATTCATGCAAAGATCAGAAATAAAATACATCAGTTACCAACAACACATAGAGGCTACCGACGAGCAGAAAAAGGTAATACTCAATCATGGAAGATGATTAATAGTATGTCTAGAGCTTTAGAGGATCTGTTATCAGCAATTGAAGATTGCATTTTATCATCAGATCAAAGACCTATGTAGTTGCATTCTAACAAGTGCATCACATCTAAAATCCTTTTGTAGAAGGTGGACTTAACCGT
>MU227968.1:3497958-3527328 GCA_018584345.1 Thuja plicata | reverse complement strand
CAGATCAAAGACCTATGTAGTTGCATTCTAACAAGTGCATCACATCTAAAATCCTTTTGTAGAAGGTGGACTTAACCGTCCTTTGTAAATCTCTTAACAGAGTGCACACTTAACAGTGTTGTTAAAATCTTTAAATGAAGTAGATCTTAACAGGTCTCTACTGTAATACTCCTAATAGGGTAGGTCATAAGAAGTGACCAAATTGTAAGCCTTAACCGGCTCTTCTTATCTGCAGATAGTGAAGTTTGTGGGTAACAATCCCAACCATAGTTTTTACTTCCTTAACAGGAGTTTTCTGTGATATCATATCTTGTGTCAGGTGTTGTCTAATTTCATGAATGTTTCTATTATTGTTACATATCAAAAGAATATATGATATGATTTCATATGCATAAAGAAAGATGAACAGTTAGATAAGTTAAATTACAAATTGATGACTAAGGGTTAATGGGCTAACCAAGAAAAGTTTTAGAGGTACTGATTCACCCCTCCCCTCTCAGTACAAACCATCTCAATATAATTCCAACAGTTTGTAGCAGACACCATCTATGATATGCATGCAAGGATTACACTTGAGAACATGGCTCTTGAGCATCTGAAGGAGAAATGGGAGAAAATGATGGAGGATATAAAGACTTCTCATTCTCATATTTTTGATAAGTTAAGTATACACATTTGCTCTTACTATCAAAAAAGGGGGAAAATGATATGTAAAAAGAGGAAAATGAGGTATAATACAAAAGGGAGAATGATATGAAGATAAGGTGAAAAGGGAATATAGTATATAGGTAAGTGTACATGTACATACATATACTATATCGACATATACATAGGGGAGTCATAAAAATGACTAAGGTATATGCATGGTGTACATACTAAACATTTTAGTAATCTGCACATATCAATTTTTGATACTAATGTCAAATGGGGAGATTGATGACGTAATTTTTTCCATTAGTATGCAAAGAGAAATGGTTTTTGAACTGTCGGTTATACTACACTGAAAGACAGGTTTCAGTTCAGACTGAAATTGCTAAGTATAGAGAAACCCGACGACACAAGTTTTACAATGTAAACCGAAATTGCAACCCAAAAATGATACAAAGGAACCCGAAAAGAAGGTTACACTATAAACTGAAAGATAGTTCATAGAACGAACACTAAAATACTTTTAAAGCAACCCAAGCATCAAACACTGAAAGTCAGTTATATCTCAAGAAAAGTGGATCTGACTTCCACGTCAGATAAAACAGTTATGTTTTATATTTAGAGTTTTTATTTGACTTAAAACCATTTCTTGGGGGACAAGAAATATAATTGTAATTGTTTTAATCAGTCTAACTGATTAAAAACATGCAAACTAGGAGATCAAGGTCAAGTTGTAAACCTTCAATCATAGAGTTATCTTTGTAATACATGAAACTAAATTAGGTCAATCTATTGTATAAATAGATGTGTAATCATTCATTTCAAATGGATGTGAGGATGATAGTAGCCAAGGATCACATCTATGGATTAGACTGAGATTTTCAAGAAGCAAAACAACAAAAGATGAATTTGGTTATCAAGAACCAAGAATCAAGGTTACCGAGCAACAGAGGTATTAATCAATTACATTAGGTGATACTTTGTACATGTGATTTTAATGGATCTGTAATCATCAATTGAAGATTGCATACACTCAGTTCAATGAGTATTTTTGTCTACATTCTAACAAGTTTAGAAAATAGAAGAAATCCTTTCAAGGAAGGTGGATTTAACAATCCTTTGTAAATCTCTTAACCGAGTGCACACTAAACAGTGTTGCTAAAGCTCTTAACAAAGTAGACCTTAACCAGTCTCCACATAATACTCCTAATAGGGTAGATCATCACAAGTGATCAAATTTTAAGCCTTAACCGGCCCCTTCCAATCTGCAGAGAGTGAATTTTTTGTGGGTGCCATCCCCACCGCAGTTTTTAGCTTTTAACAGGGTTTTTTGCGTTACCATATCTTGTGTTATGATTCATTACATTTCATGAATACTTCTATGAATGTTTACATGTTTATTCATTTTATGAATTAATATAACTTACACAAAGATAGTATAGAATAGATGGTTGATAATACAATGGATTACTAAACAGATTAAGGTTAAAGAGACAAAAAAATTTAAAGGTACTGATTCACCCCTCCCCTCTCAGTACACACTTCCCATTATTTCCAACAAGTTCTGCTTGGGGTTCACTTCAATTATGCTCAGGGTTGCAGTGCTCAGGATGTACTATGACTGCTCGGGGTTCTTTGTCCGTCGGTGTCCACTGTCTGTCAGTGTTTACTATCACTCAGTGTACACTGGCTTTATATGTTTACCGATAACATAAACTTTATCTCTTTGGTTTCTTGAAGTCTTTGACAATATTTATATGACCAATTAGATTATATCAAGTTGACATTAATGATAATACAATACATTAAATGATTTAATGCCTTGCATTTACTTTTTGCATCTTGGTGAACATCAACTTGTCATCTTCAAACATTCAATCAGTTATAGTTCATAAAAAGGGTAAATGGAATGCTTGAAATAAAACCTAACACTAGTAGGTGATACACCAAAGACTCAAACTGGTATGAAGACCAACTTCATAGAATTTCTCAATCAAGAAACTATTTTTCACAACCAAAATTATGCATGCTTTGCAAAAGAGATTCATATGAGAGGCTCTGATCTTTTGATGTTCATAAAAGGAAAACAAAGATATTTTTACAATTTAAAATTCAAAAAATATTGAACAAACCCCATTGACCTACACTATAACATGCATCCTCTAAATTTAACATGAAAGAAATCTGCTAAAATAAGGAATTAATCACAATATTTCAACCAAATACTCACAAAAAAAAAGCCAAAATCAGACAAATTTGAGAAAAAAACTACCTTCTTATTCTAAAAAATCAGGAACATCTCTGAATGAATGAGCTACAAAGCATGAACGAGAAGATGCCAAATCAACTCTCCAAACTTATAACTGGAGGAAAAAATATACAAGAGGACTGCTTATAGATGAAAAATCTACAAGGGTCGAGAAATAATGAAACTCAAGTGAAAGGAGGGGTCAAACTGCCAAAAACATGCAATTGACCACATCAAAACTCCCCAAGGCTCATGCTTTATCCATGTAGCACTCTAAACTAATGTAGAATTGTCAAAAAATGCCTCAAAAATCTCCAAAACTGATGCAAAGCTCAAGGGTCGAATGTGAAACAAAATCCCTAAAATTAGGGGCTAGAATTGATAGCCACTATGAGTAAACTGCTTCAAAGGCCATTTAAACTGATGTACATGTTGTTATATGGAGCCTAATCAAAATCGGAGGTTAATTTTTCCCACTTTTATCAGCGCAGTTTTCACCCATATTTTTTCAACAAGGATTTGGGGGCAATGCCCCCAAGATGGGGTCAAGGGGCAGCGCCCCTTGCGGGGTCCAAGGGAAAATTTACTTTTATTATTGAACAAAGGCATCAAGAATTGATTTTCTATTGGATGACATATTCTAACCCTAATTTTATAACTCACATAAGTCTTATTAAAATGTCTTAGGGTTAGGGATTTTCATATGATAATGCAATAGCTTCTTGCAGTAGTATTGAGTTGCAAGGGGTTGGAGATTATAATTAGTTTGATTCACTGGATAATAATATTAGACTCTTTGTTTATAATTTACTACTTAATAACTATTAATTACATATTTTTATTATGCAAAGATAAGAAAAAAAAAACCCTAATGCCCAAAATGATTAAATTAATAATCATATTTATCAAAGTAACCTATAATCTCCACTTGCATAAATATCTTTATTATTTTAAATTAATTTATCTCTCGATATATAATATTTTAATTAAAGTAATATTTAACATTACTTAATTAAAAACATATATTAAGAATGAATGATGAGTAACTTTGTCTAAAATAAAAAGGGCCCAAAATCCTTTTACATCTCATGGTACCTATTTTTTAATGATTCTTTTAAACTAATAAGGCAAAAATATGTCTCTCCCACATCCGCCATTTTAGAGCGTTTTGAAAAAACCTAAAAACAAACATCTTTCAGTCATTTCCACATTTTTTCTTTTCATGTTCTGGGGACTTCGACCATCGAAGCTGAGGAAACTAGGGTTTGAACTTGAATCTGCATTCCATGAAGGTCATATGATTTTTCTGAGACATTGTGTAAAAGGAATCTATATGTCATGGCCTTCTCTCAATAGTAAGCTCATTTTTTATGATCATGTACCTGGATTTGCATTTATCTGGATACTCATTCTCCTTAAGGAGCTTTCAGACCCTTGCATGAAAATAATTCTTACTTTGTCTCTTTTATTTTGATTTTTCCCTCTATCTTTATCTTCTATTTTTGTTTGTGTCATCAAGGAGAATTTGAGGGTTCTGTTGGTTTTTTAAAATGTTTATGCTTTACAAGTTACCAATATACCTTGAGATGGATTTTAAGAGTGGTTATCTCCAAATATGGGCAGATCTTAAGGTAACTGGACCAACTATAGGGACAAGATTATCCTTTGCTCTTCTTGCTCTGCAAGACCAAGGTAGGTACACCTAATCCAGATCAACATACAACTCTTTACAACTCTATATTTTAAACAACAGATAATGGTAAGAAAGTACTAAATGTTGACAACTCATTCATTGACTCTCCATTACCATGCAGGACATACAACTTACAACTACAAAACTCAAAGGATTTTATAATGATCTTTGATTTACCCTTTTTCATAATATAGCCAAATCCAATCAGACATGTATCAATATAGAATGTACTAGTTCTTGAACAGTGCTTTATCCATTGGGCAATATCTCAATGCAATACTAAAACCAACCTACTGTCAATTATCACAGACCAATCACTTCTTACAATATCCTTGTTGTACCAAATGAACCTATGTTTTATCCAGAGCAATTTTAATTTGATCCTAGATCAAAGCTAAGGACTAACAACATATGCATAAACAAATTCTATGCAATGAGTCAAAAAACTCACAACTCAAAAGATAAACACAAAAGAGAGTCTTGAATATGAGAAAGCTTATATTAAGTATGATGAATTAAATTTCTATATTAATTTGACTGAGGAAATATACCCTTCAATAATATGCAAAAGATCTAAAAACTTTCTATTCTCTCTTGATACATTTTAATACAATTTGTTATATCCCTTGGAACCAAAAGAGTCTAGAACCCTTGAAACAAAGAAAAGAAAGGGATTTATAGAAGAAGGAAACCTTGGAGATAAAATCCCTCTAACACCTATCCCCTCTAACACTTGTCCATCTACGAAATTCAATTTACTGCAATCCTTCCTTTCACCGGTTGATCTTTCTCCAAAAGACCAATAAAAAGATTTGATCTGATTTGCACGACCCACCAAGACATAGGAAAAGACCAATCATAATGGCATAAAAGACATGGAGCCAATTGAGGGTTTCAAAAAGAAAATCTGATCAGAAACCCATTTCATCACCACACAACAATTAATGCAGTCAGAGCCACAAAAAATTCCTCCACCACTAATTGGCATCATTAATATCAAGCCAAGGACAAAAAATGCCTCCAGCCACTCCCCTGCAAGTTTGAAACACGTTTCCACACCCGAAAACCCTCTGGAAGCAATTTAAAAAATTCAAATATATTTTCAATGGTCACACCTAGTGCAAAAAATCCATCTACGACTGAGATTAAAACCTGAATTCAACTTTAAAACATGGTCGTCGATCTCCTTTTAAAACACCCACAAGCTCAAGACACCTGGCAATTCCACTCGTTGCACAGGCACTATGTCGCAATGAAATAAGACTCATGCAACTTTCATTCAAGGAATCACACCAATTGTTAGATCAAATCATATCTAAGTGCACATTAACTTCCTTTTAGGTCAGTCACTTTCCACGTGTCGCACAGGTGCGATGCCATGAAGGATATCCTCCCCACAGCTTTTAATCCTGAAAATGCGCCAACCGTTGATGAAATCTAATCTGATGGTGCAATATCCTTGCTGCTATTCCTTTGACTATGCTGACCTCATGATCAAAAGATGGACACTTGGAAACAAAGTGTGATGTCTTAACGAATAAATAGGTTGCATCTTGCAATCAAGGCGTTACGCCCACCGTAGGATAAAAAAGAATCTGTCAAAACCTTAGCTTCCCGCCAGCATTTAACACATCGGCCCCATGACCTAGAAAGGATAGGTGTCACATAGGCAAACTGCCTCAATGAATAATATTGCCTCATCTTGTGATCAAAGAAATGCACCAGCTGTTAGATCAAAAAGAACTTTCTCGACGCCTAGGGGAAATAAAGTATTGTGGGGACATAGGACTTAGGAAATATTAAAATGGACCTCATGCATGACTTAGGAAACATTAGGAAATGGCCCTGTGATGACAACTTAACCCCATGGATAAAAATAACTTAAGTGACCCCAAAAAGTAACTCAAAAATATAAGGAGAATATAAGAAGCATGGGACACTTGGGTATTTTGACTAAAAATGAACCAAGGGTTTTGGAACAAAAGACAACTAGGATTTAAGAACCAGATTTAAAACATTGCAAAATCATAAGTAGGACTCAGAATCATGAGAAATTTTTTATAGTTCTAACAGGTTCTATGAAAAATTAGGAGCTTTTGAAGATCTTGGGGACCATCCAATACAAAAACTAGTGCATCCACATGTATGTTTCAATTGCCAAACCTGTGAGCTTCAGCCTACAAGAAATTATGAAAGACGTATATTTTCTCCATAGATTATGGCATTATTTTCTTCTTTGTTTTCTATATTAGAATCGTTGGGCTTTTAAACACTAATTAAATATGGGAAATAGTCTTTCTATGCTTCTATTATACACGGTATTAAGGGCTTATTACAAAAGAACAACATGAAACGAACAACCTAAACAATGCAAAACTTTATTTTATGCCCTTAGTGTTTTACCTTGAAGATTTTGGACCCTTTGTTACTTTGTAGGGCACGACCCCACATTTTTCTCTGTAACATGTATTTTATAAATAAATATTTGAGAGCTTTTAACTCAATGGCAGGTTGTGGAATACACAAAATAACTTGAGGGTTTCTTGTATTTAATTCCCTTTTATAACTGTGGCTTCTGGCATTGAAATGCTCCTTCATGAAATATTATGCTACTTAACACACAGGATTTATGTTTGTATAACATGATTTCATTATGAAACCATTGATTCCTCAATATATTGCTTTGATTTTACCATTATGTTATTACTATGCCCACGGCCAAGGGTTTCATCTTTTTGCAAACGCTGCGTACTGCTCTTGAGGGTTTGAAGTTTTCCACTATGAATTTTTAGGGCTTTGACCTCCTTTAGTGGCCATGGTATACATACTATATATTTCATGCTCTGCAAGCCATTTGTACTTCAAACTCCATACTACATATACATATTTACCTCTTTTGTTGTTTATTGTATGGGTAACAAAAAAATACTTGTAACCCAAAGTTTTGTTTATTCAGAAAGTAGTGGATATGCTCAATTTTTATTTTTATTTTTATTTTAACATTTTGACTATTATTCACATAAAAATATGCTTTTTTTATGATGAGAAGTGATGTGCCCTTTGTTGTCTATTGTGAAGTATTTATTTTTACACTCCTGTTCAACATACTTTTCCTTTTACTATTCTTTTTATTGTTCAGACCAACATTATTTATTGAATAAGGATGCTCCTAGGTGTATTTAGCAATGGATGTATTTTTCTCCATGATGTTGTTTATACACTTTGTCTCATTACATTGTAGATGTATTTTGTCCTTATTCTGAGTGTAATAGTTCCATCTTACTTTTATGACATTATATTACCTACAAAATTAGATACCTTTGTTCTGAATCGGATAGTAATGCTCTCCATTGTTTCATGGTGTCTTTTACTACTTTTGAGGGTTTTAGTTACTCATTGGCACTTAGTATCATTGCTATCTTAATATTACTTGTTGTGGATATTTTTGTTTTTAATTTCATTAAATATCTGATTCATAACAACATTTCCCCTATTTTTACTTGATGTCCCTGTCTGATCGGTCACATGTAATACTCATTCAACACCATTCCTAGACCACGTAGTGACTCTTTTGCAAGTATCTAATAGATGTTGATGTACCAAATTAAAATAGCAGTGGCTTGTGAATAACAATGTTTGATCTTCATTATCTTTTTCTTTTGTAGGTATCCAATATGCAATGAGCTTAATGACTCATAGAAAATAACATGTATCTACATATATTGTGTTTTATATAGCATTACTTGATCATAAAACTTGGCCTTTGTGTTTATGACAACATTGATTCACTTCCTCTGTACTATATAATTGTTCTTGTACTCTAGAATCACTGACATAATGTGCTCATTATATCTTTCAAAACAAAGTTGTGGCCCCTTTTGATGTAACATATTTATTTATGTAGAATGAGGATTTCAGTGAGTTTGTGACATGGCTTCTAGCTCAAAACCATTGCATATAAATATGGTTTTTACTTCTTTTTCAACTGCAATGAATAATGAAACCTACTAGTTCTATATGTTCAAACCCTTATTGTTGTAAAGAGAAGACAGAAACAAATACCCTTATTTGCATCTTTTACTTCATTTGAGATTCCTCTATCCATTCGAGCCCCATTTTATTCATGAAACATGGCATAGTTGTTTTTTATATGTAGGAGCATGATTTTCCTCCGATTTAAAACTGGAAAGGAAACATGGCTTTTAAAGTTCACAATTATTTTATTTTGTAACTACATCTTTAAAACTCAACTATAATGGCACGAGACTTCTATGTCACTGTCATAAACCAGTGAACTATCTTTCTCTTTAAACTATGATATTTAAACCACTAATATGACAAATCCAATAGCTATTGTGTTTGGTTAGTGACATTAGACATCTCTAATTTTAAAATGTATTGATTACTATGATCTTATTACAAAAACTCTTGTAATCTTGTGACTTTCTTATCATATATACCCTTCGATGGATGCTCAGTTTATAGAAATGTAGTTGTATTTTTGCTCATAGTATATGTTGCTCATCATAATAAACTATATTAGCAGGCTAAATTGTTATGTTATTTTTTAATTTGATGTATGACACTCACTGATGAAAAATACATTTGTATTTGACAAAATTCACTATTCTTGCATATTACATTAATTGTTCAAATAATTGCCACCTTTTGCTTTGAATAAGATTCTAATTTCCTTTATAATGATTGTAGCTCTCATTTTAACCTTATGCTCTGACATGTTCCCTGTAGCTTCATTTATCATATCCATGACAGTGGGCAACTTGGACTGTGGTATGGATCTATGATTTTTTCATGCCTATGATGTTCTTATCAGTTCTTTAGTAAATGACACTCACTATATTTATTTTCATTGCATAATAGTAATGCATGTTTCCACTTCACAACATCATTTTGTTCTTGTAGCTTTATGTTGTTCTTGTAGCTAAATCTTGTAGCTATATATTTTTCATGTAGCTTTATATGTTGTTCCTGTAGCTTTATGTTATTCTTGTAGCTATATGTTGTTCTTGTAGCTTTAATTTGTCATCCTACAGCTATATGTTGTTCATGTAGCTTTAAATTGTGCAGTTTTAAATTATCATCTTGTAGCTATATGTTTTTCTTGTAGCTATATGTGTATCTTCCAACAAGCACCATAAACTGGTCTTCAGGTTTTTTGAAGATTGTCTATTATTTTAAGTTTGTAAGATCACAATGACCATATTCTTTGTTTTGCATATGACTTCAAATAGAATTGATTTTTTTTGTATCAACATTGATCTAATGTCTAATAATTCATAATTTTCTAATCTATAGGATCAATACAAGCATCTTGGAGATAATGTCATTAAAATACAAACAAATGTTTTGAAGGAGAAGCTTTCTACCTTTAGGACCCATCTTGAAGATTTTTCTCATAAACACAAGGTATGCATCCTATTTTCATTGTTTATTCTTATTTTTTATCACAGACTTGGAGTTTGGCTATGGATGGAGATGTTTTATTTTGCAATATTTTTTTGTTTGTTCGATCTCAGCAAATTGTTTCATGATGATCACAACATTGCCAAAATTTGGAGAAAGAACTATAATTGTTTGTCTGCTCTCAGTAAATTAAGAACTATAATATGCTATATCATATTTTGTGTTTAGTACAATTTGAAATTTTATATATGGTTTTCCATTGTTCAGTAATAATAATAAAACAATTTTGGATCCTGATAGGATTATTTGGGCTAAGTCTAAGACTAGTGAATATAGCATAAAATATGGATATAGATCGATGAATGAAACTGAACTTACCGAGACAAACTTACCTATAGATCTTTGTTGGAACATACTATGCTTACCTAAGGCGGGAATGTTCACATGGGTTGCTGCTCAACATAGGATCCTTACGGTGGAATGGTTTCAAAAAATAGGGTATAATGGACCATCGAGATGTATTTTTTGCAAGAAAGAATGTGAATCCATAGATCATCTATTTATCCATTGTGAATACCCATACAAATGCTAGATATGGCTAATTGACAAGTTAGGATAGAAAATAGCATTTCTAAATAATTTGGTAGATTTTCTAACTTCATGGCCAAGGAGGATGGAAACAAGATTTTTTGGGAAGATTTGGACTATTGCTCCCTCCATAATGATATGGGAGTTATGGAAGGAAAGAAATAGAAGGATCTTTAAAGGAAAAAAAAGTGACATATATCAGTTACTAAATAAAATAGAAGCAAGTATAGTAGAGATAGTGAACAATCAAAACATGAATGGTAGAAAAGATAAGGTCTTTTCACACTATGATGAGAAGATACGCAAACTATGGTATGGGTTAAGAATCCCTCCCTTTATAGGCCATAGTAATGTAGACAAAGTGGAGCTAAGGAGAAACTGCATTTGGACACCGCCTATGGATGGTTGGGCCAAACTAAACTTTGATGGAGCATCAAAAGGTAACCTAGGTAGGGCTGAATTTGGATGTTGCATTCATAATGAGTCAGGGAATTTGATCGCCTCCAAGTCTGCCTTCTTAGGAATGGAAACCAATAATGAGGTTGAAGGTAATGCCTTAATAGAAGGATTATAATTGTGCAAAAAGTTAAAATTAGAAAAAATCAAAATAGAAGGGGACTCCTCACTAATTATCAATGCCATCAGATTTGGTAGTACACAAAATTGGAAACTTAATGGCTTGATCAAAAGGGCTATAAATATTTTACCATTTTTCAAACAATATACTATTAATCATATTTATAGAGAAGGAAATCAAATGGAAGATCTCTTAGCTAACAAAGGGGCAGAAGGAAGGAACGAAGAAACTAAGGGTGACTCATTCATAGAATCAGAGGTGTAATTCATAAGAAATATAGAAGGTAATAAGATTAGAAAAGTAAAACAAAAAAGAAAAGAATCATTATTATAATCGTAGTAGGAAGGATTTTTGTTGTATCCTTAAGTGTGAATTAGAAACCATGCAATTTTAAGTAAATCACATCAATAATGATTATACAGGATGAAGGATACCAAACAATTAGAATACTAAAGACCAATCATTTCATCTTCGCTGAAGCTAGATTAGGTATGGCTCAGGGAATGGGTATATAAGGAAGAAAGAATACACTAATAGATAAGGCTAGCAGATAAGAAGGGTAATGGTGATAGTAATTAAATTAAGATGTACTAAAGCCCAGCTAGCCTTCGATGGGAAGATTTCTCTTAAGAGAATTAAAAAATTGATGTTGGTTACCTATGATATTGCAGTAAGAGCAGTGTATATTATTCTGGGAAGTGAATATATTGAAAATGATAATTGTTATAGAGTAAATTGTGATATCCCCGCAATGTTTATTGCCTCTTCCCTACATGCAGATCCTAATATTGAGGATATTGGGAGGCTATGCAGAAAAATTTTCAAACGAAAATATCTGGTTGACTTGGAGAAAGTTATTACAAGTATCAGAGATGACTTAACAATCCCTTGACTGATAGCAATTATTCAATCCTACCCAATTTTGATGCTGGAAGATAGGAATAGGTACATCGCAGAGTTACCAGCCATCCAGAGAAACTTGGATTTTTTGTTCACCTTCTTGCATATCAGACCCACCAAAGACCTCGAATGGTTTGATACATATTTGAGAGAGGATGCAATGGGACTGCATATTCATCAAGATGAGATGTATGAAATGAAGGAATAATAACTAATGTAAGAAGGATATTCGTGGAACTGCATTTATAAAGAGAAAGTAAGTTACCAAATCTAGTACAATGATTTGAAGGACAATTATGTACGATGTTTTGGATATTTTTGTATATTTTTTATTTTGCTAAATAGAGGAACATAATATATATCCCTACTATTGGGGGTAGATGAATGAACTATATTTCCTCCTTTTATTTAAATACGCCATTAATGGAAGAAACAAATTCACTTCATTCTCCATGCCTGTATATACAAAGAGATTATTAACTAACTTAATAGATATAGAGGGAAAGGATGTCCAGGTGGGAACATTACAAACCCATATCTGGATATGCTAAATATAAGCCAAAAGATAAAATATTTCTATTTTTCAATTATAATGGAAGTTTTTACATCAACTTATTAGATTACCCAGGAAGCAGAATTACGTATGAATTATTAATTAAGAAATTAGTAGTAAATCTAAACCTATAGGCAGAGATGAATCAGGTTTAATATGATGGAAAGTAGAGATGTATGCATAGGTATTAATGGATAAAACTGTATATCTAATGAAATTTTTTATCATTAGGAGATAGCAATATATTTTTCCTTGATTCCCAGGATTTAGTCAGATCAAGCTCAAAATTAGTTCTTTCACCACCTATGCATACCTAAAAGGAAAAGAGTTATTAACAATAAGTTAACAATTTTTGGAGGTGGTATGTTTTAATACGGATTTGTGAATTAGAGACAAATGGACATCTGATAATTAGCAGGAAATGATAGAGGTCTACCTGAGTAGAAATTTGACAATAAGCTTTTCATAAATTTAACAGACCGATAGGAAGATGGCAATAACAAATAATATAAACAGGTGGAATAAATTTCTAATTTTTGTTTGGATGATGGAAAGAATCAAAATACCTATCAAAACTGTACAGTTATATTCACAGATATAGAATTTTAAATTTAAAACATGTAGCAAAGCCAAATTCTTTACAATCAAACAACTAGCAAAAAATGTTTAGTCATAATTATCTATTTAATACGTCTGAGATCATCTCCACATGATTATACAACCGATGAGTGTGGCACGATTTGATAATGATATAGCAAGAAAGTAGAAAATTAAATCAATTAAATTTTATGAATGCACTACGGATTAATGCTACCATCTAATGAGAACAAAGGATAGAGTACTTTAAGATAATTTTTCAATGTCTATATTAATAATGAGAGATTGCCAAATAAGCATTATTAATCGATGATTAGGACCTCTACAAAGATAAGCACTCAATAAACTAGAGTTTAGGTACATTCATAACTAGGTCGGGGAGGATAGCATTGTATTAAAGTAGTTTATAACTTAAGCTCACTTACT
Source organism: Thuja plicata (assembly GCA_018584345.1). Taxonomy (NCBI): domain Eukaryota; kingdom Viridiplantae; phylum Streptophyta; class Pinopsida; order Cupressales; family Cupressaceae; genus Thuja; species Thuja plicata. Next base: position 3,513,674 of record MU227968.1, on the reverse strand, counting down.
TAAACCATAACTTAGCAGGCAGCTACATAGAGGGTGGTACGATTATATGTATAAATGGATCAGTATATATATGTAAGTTTGTATATATGTATGTACATATAGAGGAGAATTTGTATTTATGTATGTATATATGTATTTATGTATCTATGGTCGTTTATTTGTATATATAATCATATTGAGATAAAGGCTAAGCTCCTAGAGTTAATTACTAAGATTGAAGTAAGGTCAAGCATGTCGAAGGAGCACAAGATCATTATTAAGTTTATAATGATATTTTCACATCCTAATAAAGTCGTCTAGCTTTCATTTTGAATTATGCCTAGGTAAAACAAAATTTCTAGGTGTCTCCATCTAAGTAATAAGGCCCCAAATTGTAGAGGATCTCCATCTTTCATGGGGTAGAACCCTTTCCGATGGCTTGAAGGTTGTACTTTTGATGATTATGAGAAGCATTCAACTTGCCTTGTCAATCACATTGGCACACTTGGAAATAATTTACTAAGGTAGCCAAATCATTCTGAATTTTAGCGTAGTACAATCCTTCCCCAAATCTATCATGAGCCATCTTGAGAGGGATTTTTTTCATTTAAAGAAACCACGATAAGAATATCCATATCTAGCGGATATTTAAAAAATCAATACTTAATAAAGGTACTCAAATTAGAGATATACTCATTGGGAACGTGACTTTAAAAGTACAAGTTTAATTAAAAAATTTAGAAAACTCGGCTGCGTAATTAGGGCAAGCAATTAATGACTAAAGTTAAGGCACTTGGATGGCTACCTTTATATTAAAACATAATATCCTTGTCATTTTCATTACTATACCACTGGCTTAGATAGAGAGAGAACAGCTGCTTGAAAATGGAGTCGCAGCTGCTAACATTTGTGCTGGAAGATACAAGAGCCATGGCCTTCCGAGGGTCTATTAAACCAGAGTGATGGAACAGGATCTTAAAACAATTATCGGAGGTTGTAAGGAGGGCCATGGAGAAATGCATAGGGGATATTCATTTTGACAATAAATTTACTCTACGAACTAATGGATCAATTATCGGGGGTTTTATTGCTTTGGCTTCTTATGCTGGGTTTGCGAAAGAAGATATTATTAAGGTAGCAAAAGCTATTTTTGTAGCTAAGGTCCTAGGAGGTTTGGATAAAGTAGTTCATAGCATAAATCCTGATCTCATGGTACCTTTTATGGAGAATATTATGAGGATAGAGATAGAAAAGTTGTCAAAGATTCCTAGAGGCAAGCGTATTCCCATGCTTCTAATCAAGGACGAGGCTTGTTTTGATATGCATTGGCCAGATATGAAATGCAATATGGATTTCTTGTTTCAGGAAGTGCTAAAAACTAACAATGATAGAGATTGGCTTCTCTTGTACTGGGAAAAGGAAGGCTTCATTATCCCTGATATTTTGAACAAAACAGCCATGCAGGATCTTTGAATCATCGCACCATCTGTCAAACGATGCTCAAAACTACTGGGAGATGAATGTGATGAGGATGATGCCATCGTCATTGTGAGGGAAAATGAGGGAGAATGGAGTTGTGATTGGCTATAGAAGGCCTAGTGCAGGAAGTGAAGCTATGCTATACCTGTTAGTAATTTTGGAAATTTCCCTAGCATGCCCCTGGTATTCCTTTTGAATATAGCAACTTAGTTGTTATCAGAAGTCAAGATAGGATATTTAGCTCAAGTTATGTACTTACCTTTAATATTTTGAAAATGTTGTGAACAATATTAGCCATGTATCTGCTCTTATTAAAATATACAGATAGATAGACAAAAATACGGGACTGTTTAAGATTATATATAAATGATTAGCCTTTTATTTAAATGCTTTTATTTTCCCTCACGAGGCTATGTAAATCAAGTGGAGTAGTATGTTTTCATTTCCACAAAATTTTATGCTTAGATTTGTTTACAATTTCAGTCCAAATAATCAGTATTTTAATATGTAGGTAATTATACTGGTATTGTGAATTGGAAACATTGATCCAATAATAAACATCTACAACAAATGAGTTATGGTCGTTTTTTAGCCTCTACTTTATTCATTAAAGTGGTAATTTACACTTTACCTCTTAAGATCAAAATTGGATCACATATTTAAAAGCTTCTAATCATTATTATAAAAGGTTCCTGAGGTAGAGTGAGTGTTCGACGGAGCTCCTCTATCGGATGATTTTCAATTTTAGGTTCAAAAGGTTAGGACGATTAGGAAGCTTAGGAACATCATAGACATTCCCATTAAGTACTAAGACTATCATATAGGGTTGAAACCTGCACAGGCATCTTTATACTCGCTTCTCCTCTAGGTCGCCGTGGTATGAACAGAATGATTTAATTTCCCTCTGTATGTCTACCCTATATTTAAGTGATCCACCCTTCTCTATAGTTTACACTTGAATTCAGATTTTAGGGACTTAGCATTTTCTTTCTTTGATACTCTATTTAGGCTCATTATTAATCAGGAACTGTCATTTCTCCTCTTAACTAGCCGTGGTAACTTTGGTATCTTTATAGCCCTCTCTGACCTTAGAACGAACAAATTTAGGGGCTCGGCCCTACCTTGGCACCACTCTAATTCTCCCTCCTCATTCCTTGGCGACTCCTTTACCTGGGCTCTTGGTATTCCTGAGTCTTGATGGCACTTGGTTTTCCGGCTTTTGGATGGTCGCAATACAATCTATAACTTCCTAGAGAGTTCATGTTATTCCTACCCCTTCTTGTCTTGGGCATCCTTAGTCATCTGAGAAACAGTTGTACCATGACTATGCCTATTAAATTAGTAAGCACTGCTTCTTAGATAAATTTTGACGGGGAAATTTCTATCAAGCGTTTAATGTATGTCCTTCAGACTTCTCAAGCCATAGTTCTTAGAGCCATGTTTAGAATCTTGGGTAGAGAATTCCTGTCAAATTCAGATAGATACAGGGTTAACACAAAAATCCCTACCATGTTCATAGCGACGGCCATCTATGTAGAACCAAGAAAAGATGAAATTGGGAAATTGTGTATGTGAATCTTCAAAAAGAAATATCTGGGTAACATAGATAAAATTATCCATAACATTAAACCTAATTATACCATTACTATGCCCAGATTCTATTATCTTCTAGCTATTAATGGAAGGCCAACCCCGACTATCCCCATTATTATTGTTGAGGACTTTCATTCATTTGTCTCTAGAGAATCTGTCATTAAATGAAATCTTGTGTTCTTAATGACCTTCATGCATCTAAGGACCCCACTTACGGTGGACTGGTTCTACTCATACTGGCATGAGGATGATGTAGGGGCTACTGATAGGATGTGCTCTGAGGACACAGACTATGATGAGATGCTTGAAGTATGGCTGGATGAAGGATATACTCAAAGAAATAAATGACCTAGGTTTGCCTCTCCGACAGATGGTGTCTCTAGGATGGATGGAGAGGAGGACTGAATCCTTTGCTTCTCTCTTTATCTAGCTTTCTTGTATGTTGAATATTGTGCCTTTCTTCCCCTTGATCTTGGTCCTTGTATTTCAATTTGATGAGATAGAAGTGTTTGTCATATTTTGTTCTCATTCCTATTACTAAATTTTAAGATAAATAGAATGTCAGAATATCATTATGAAGATAGGATGTAAATTTCCTTGATTACAATTCTCATAAAATAGTTTCTGATTAGTTAAATACTTAATTTATAAAGTAGCCTGGGTAATCAACTTGGAAATTAGTGGTCCTTTAAAAACACCGTAATCACAATATGACAAATGGTTAAAGATAAGTTACTTTCTGGCTTAATTTATTAAATGCTTACAGATTTAGGACTGACTTAGATTTAAATCTTAGATCAGCCATCTCTGATCAAGATATTAAGGATGCTTACAGAAGGGATCAATATTAGTATAGTCATGAAGATTGGTGTTTTGAATATGTTTTCATGCAAAAATTCTAGTTTTTACTGTTTCCAACATTAATGCATTTAAAGGCATATGAGAATATAGGTACCCTAATGGTAATATGAATAAGATAGAGTTTAAAAAGGAAATAGAAAATATTACTAATTGGGTAGGAAAAATAATAGTTGAATAGGACATTTAATGTATTCTATCAAATTTCAAACAGAATATGCATTTTATGGTTTCCTACTTCATGGAAGGAAGAAGGGAATTATTCTGACAACATATACCTACCTAGAAAAGTTTAAGGAAAGAGGGGAGGCTATATGGTAAGCAGGATCAGTTCAATTTAATTCCTACCTATTATATAGAATATGTCTGATAAAACGTCAATAGGTAGTTTAAAGAAATTTTAGGACATACCTATCCTGATAATACCTTATCCTAAAAAGCCTGAAAGGCTAACACAGATGTTTGGATAGACCTCAAGTTAAGGATTATTAGCTTATTACTATTTCCTCTCCCCCTAATTATGGGTTGTTAAGCTAGAACAGGGGCTATATCAGCCATGGTCCCCTCGCAGAGATGGTAAAGCGTCCAAAAGAAATTTATATAGGTAAAAATCGGTAGAGAACATAAGACAGATTTATGTTACTGGATTAAATAAATGATAGTCATAGAATTCACAGAGATTTAGTAAATATTCTCAATGACTTCAACCAAGCCAAAAATATACTTTATAATTTATTTTTAGGAGCTAGGGAGATTATAGAGGATATGTTAGATTTTTTTCCCCCAAATAATGCACTCCTGGGAAAAAGAATGAAATAACTTTATAATATGCAATAATAGTTCTTAAGGGCTTTAGATGGTTATGCAAAGATAGATTTATAACCTTAAATTTAATGTTACCTTTCCTCATAATACAGAAACAAAGGCATAGATTCTAGTATAAGAAGTGATACTTTGCATAAGAGGGTAACCTTTATAATCCCAAGATTAAAACTGTCAATTATATCCTCTTACATTAATTTAAGGTTAAAATTGTAATTTATTAACCTTTCTAATCTAGAAGGATGAAAGTATGTATGGATGTTAAGCTACACAAGAACAGGTATGGCAAGGAGACCCGACTCTACACACCTAGAGCATCGAAAAAAGAAAGTAGCAACAGGGACAATTCTGGATAAAGTATCAGAAAATTAGGAAGACAAAAGATAGTCCAAATAGACCTTTTCTAGTGGAGAAGGAACAATCAGCCAAATATTGAGACCGAATATTACAGGGAGTGAATAGGAAAGTGCCAATACAACACAAGGAAATTCTAGATTGTAATATAATTTAATAGAATCCAAAGGTCCACATGGCCATAAACATTTGGATAATTTCATTTCTGATGTAAATGGGGGAATGCCCTCATATTTTTATGTAAACCACTGATCTGGACTCTGGTCTCAAGCGAGACTGGAGGTTTTCTTCTCCATTCTTTCCTACTAGTGCTCGAAGCGAATGGAGATTTGTAAATTCATTTTATAAGTAATAAAAAAATTTGGCTTCGGCCTTTTACCGATCAAAAAATAATAAAATTTCAATAAATATTTTCTTTAAAGAAGCGTTAACTCTATTTTCTATAAATAGAAAATGAAACACTCAAATAATCCAAAATAGGCTCATCCAAGATCTAAATTTTATTTATTCTTAATATAGGCCTTCTAATTGAACCCATGTCTATCCAACCAACCAAACCTCATAGGCTCATAGTATAAAAGAATAATTAAAGAGAAAACTAAGAGTCCCCTTGGTGAGCCATGCTTTTAGTTTTTTGTTTAGACATTTCCTCTGATTGATGCCCATTGCAAAATTGGTAAAATAGACAAGGTATTGAAGTAAGTTTCTGACATGAAACTGGTTGGTATTACTCCAAGAGTTATTAATTCAAGTGGTGCAGGATTCATAGATTTCCAATGGTACTAGGAAGGTTATTTAAGTCATATATTATAGGGTTTGGTTCTGCCATGCTTTGTTAACGACGTGAAGATGGAGATTATACACAATGTGGAATGGATATGCCATGTGTTTAAACGGGTAACTTCTCATTCTACAAAACTAGACAAAAATCATCTCAAAACACCAAAAAGGGGAGAAATCCCCTTGTCACATTATGCATAAATTTAATGATGTGCACTTCACTCACCCCATTAACTCCCTTGTAAATCAGGGAACCACGAATAAGGCTTGGGACCTTTTACATTCAACCATATATGAAAACCTTCCTCTTTATGTCTTATCCTTTAATGCACTTTTAGGTGGCCTTCTAAACTTTAGTGAGCACATTATGACATATCTTCAATACTTACATAAAAACCTCATGCACTTGTCCTTCTGCCCTGAAACATGCTTGAATGATTGAAAACAACTATGAAATTTAAAAATCAAACTCCTTGAAAATGGTTGTCACATTTTACCATTTACAACTCCTTTCCAATAACCACCTCCATCTAAAGCATTCATAATGAAAGTAAAATTTTCCCCTTAACAACTCCTATAACCCTTTGAAAACAATCATACTAAAAAAGTAGACATACTTATTTGTAGAGAATCATTGTCTTTTTTACTTTCACGACTAATGGTATGAGAACTCCCTTAAACATGTCACTATCTCTTCTTTGTATGTTCTAATACAAGTCACTATTTCTATACATTGGGGGAATATGCCCTTATAGTAATTCCTTTATTCATTCTTTGTCACTATGTACATGGTACTAGGTCAATGTCATCAGGTATTCAATGTATCACTGTTTATATCATGATAGTCATTGTTAGTGTCTTCAAACCATTGTCATCACATTTTTCTTGTTGTCCCAATATTGGCAATCATTGATCTTCCATGGATTGCTAGGCATGTTCATGACTACTTTTTTCTCTATTATAGCAATTAATTTGGCACAATTTATTGATTTTTTGTACCTTTAACTAATATAGGACTATCTTTTAACTGACTTTCGTGATGCCCTCTTACCACTTCTCTGTAACTCTACTTTTGAATGTTGTATCATGCAATTTTTTGGAAATATTTATCTGTGCTCTTGATCACCACACCTGATTTGTTCTATGCATTATTGTAGCAACCTTTGAATCAAGAAAAGGTCATAGGTATGTTATTGATGATCTAGAACACTCATGATTTATGCCCCTTAATTTTCAATTTATATTAATGTCTTAACCAATCATATGGATTCTCCTTGATTTGATGTCATTCTCAAAAGCACCTTTATAAAGCATTGTGCATGTGGCTTTGAAAATGTTCTTAGGTTCTATAGACAAAGAGAAATATGATTAAAACTCCTCTAATATTGACTGGTCCTTATGACATTTAAGAAATATGTTAAAGGCAAGAAATATAAGGAGACCTCCATGCATTGTCATATTTTCTTCATAACTCTACCATAGAATTTAGAAATAATGGTATTGGAGATTATTCTCACTACTTTTGATCATGTACATTGCTTATCACTATTTCTATAATGATCAATCTATTGCCTTTTTCCTTCATGACTGTTATCATTATCTTGTATTATAGTTGATTTACCATTTCCTTGTCAGTAGTTCATACTGTCAATGCTATTACATACCCCTTGTTACCGCCCCTTGTTACTAATTTGGATGGTGTCCAAAATATATTTGAAACACTCTTTCCACAAATTGAGAACTTTTCTTTCATCTTATTTACTTGGGACTACTCTTTATATGTCACAACACTCACCATATATTTATATTGTCTTTTGGCCCCTTTATAGCAGCAAACATTATCGTTTGATCTTACAGTCCACACAACCTTGAACTTCTCAGCTCCTCATAGCTTCTCAATATGGTGATTTGTATCTTTATAGTAGGTATCCACTCTTCAAAAGTCACCATATCTAGTTCACTATGCGTCTGTCTTGTAAAGCTAGTAATTATTGTCTTTGCTTTTATGTTGCTCTTTGTATTAACAGTGACTATTTATTGATCTCCATGATTCCCTACTAACATTGTAACACCCCTCTAGGGATCCCAGAGGGACAAGGACTAAAGTTCCAAGAAAACAACTATTTAAAAAAAAAAAACAACTAACCAACACATTGTTTGCTTCCTAAATCTGAAGTGTGAACATGTCCCTAAAGGTTCCCTATTGTTTGTTACTAAATTTAACATTACCGATCCATTCATTCATTCATTTACCATTATCTCTAGTCTATATATGCATGATATAATATCAAATCTTAAACTTCATTATGCATAAGTACTAGGTTCATTCTCCCTACTTATGATTTATTTTATCACTTCAACTTTTCACAAAGGACAAGGTAAGAGATATCATGAATACTTTCATCATATTCTTTTATTCCATTTCAACTGAACACTTTAACTCTTGATTTCTTTCCCAATTACATATGTTCTAAGCATGATTCATTTATCCTTACAAAACATGAGTAGTTTGCATTAAGAAATCTTGACTTTTCATATTACATTTAATGTTTATATCAACAAGAATGTAGAGAGATAAAATAGGAATTTTACGACTTGGATCCTTCATTACAGTATTCCATATTACAAATGAACATCCCTTATAATATTCCTAAAACTACCCTTCCCATTACATAGTTGTTCTTTTCAATTACATTACAATTACATCATATTGCCCAACAAGGGCTTACAATAGATCAATACATTTGATTAAAAATACATTGAATTACATGATATAGAATTAATAATCTTCAATAACTTCCAAGTAAGAATCCAAAGCCAAGTCATCCATGGAACCACAAATAGTACCTCGAAAAGAATTGCCACCCAGCTACGTGAAACTATGAAGTTCCACTCCCCTGTGCTAAGAGATAGAACCAAGATTCACACAAGCTTTAAGGTAATTTAAGGCTATGAAGTATCCTTCCCAAAGCATCAAAAGACCCAAAGGAAAGACATAACCCATAAGAAAAATACAAAAACATCACATCACAAAAGTAAGGGTTCCATAATACTAACTAGGTGAGTGTCATCACATATCCTTTCAAGTTGGGATCCTTCCTAGCAGTCATGGACCCTATTATCCCTAACTGGGATCCTTCCCAAAAGTACACATGGCCCTGGTACTCCAACAAGTCTATGTGGAACCTTTTATCATTTATCTTTTATTATGTTTAAACCACCCTTAACCCAAGTTTATTATATGGTTATCACTTGATTAAGAACCCACCCATAGGATTTCCTAGCGACCACTTTGGGCCTTGGAACCTATGGTGAGCCACTCACCTAGGGTACCTAGTCTCCCTACCGAAGCATTCCATCAATGGGACTGAAAAAACTCCAAAGCACCCATTACACAAGGTTGGGAACTCTCTCTTGTGATCTCAAATCCTCAGGATGAGTCCAATTTGTAAACATATACCAAAAGAGCATAACAATAATAGATGTCTTCACAAGGCACATGATTCCATAATTAGGGTGACCTTATATAGAAATAGAGAAGGTTCAAAGAGTCAAACAAAGGATTGGTCACTAGAACATAAAATGCAGACAAAAGTACATATCATAAAGTGCCAAAAACTAAACCAAAAGAACTAGATGCCAATACAAGTATTCTCATAGGCCAGTATGAGTATTCCTATAGGCTAGTATGAGTATTCAAGGCCATGCATCCGAACTCATATGGTTTCCTGCCCAACAGGTTAAAAGTTTACTCTCAAATTGCTTGTACAATCAAAACTGGGCATGATGGGGTCCTGGGAAGGATTTCTGAGGTATACCCATTTGAGGTTTCCCAAATCCACATCTAGATCACCCACCAAACCTAATTAAATTCCTCAAACAATTTGGAGCTTGAACCCATAAACAAAAAGGACATAAACATAACAACTCTACACATAGGCTAAACAATAGAGAGAGGTGTTGTATGGCACTCTAAACCTCCCATAAATTGAAAAATAACAGAGAGGGTAACCCAAACTCAAAACAACATGCCAAAATCCATAAAAAAAGATAGGGAAAAAGTTAGACAAATACAAAAAAAATTCATCACCAGTTTCTTTTATCTATTCCAAACATTATACATATGCATAGATTATTTCCTATTCAAACATAGTATACACTTACTCACAAAGCCATCAATAGAAGTATTTTATTAAACAAACTTAAAACACACACACATACAAGCATATGCACATGAGATTATTCATGGTTCCAGACCCTACCTAGAGTCCTACAAAGAAAACCCTTTAGTGTTAAGAAAATCCTCAACCCTCTACCTTCCAGTATAGATCCAACTCCTTTCTACAAAGCTATAGGTAGTTTCTACTCTCTCTGAGATTAAAATCTATTCTTTCCTCACAGAATTATACTAAACTTCAAATTTTATTCCCTGTATTTTCAAAATCCTTGTTTCCCAAATATGCTTCCAATCCTCATTCTCCAAAAATCTCCCTCCACTCAAATAGACAACTATATGGTTGAAGGATTTTCTTTACGGGAAGCAACTACTCCAACTATTATAGTTGGTTCAACAATAATTAAATAACCCTCTCAATCCCTTGAACCTATGGTTAAAACTTTAATTTTTAACTAACTCAATTTACTTACTAAGTCATTAAATATGATAGTGAAAAATAGGATTACCAAATAACTCACATAGCCCATTGGTAAACTAGCTAGCCTTACTCCTAGGAGGTCTCGGGTTCAAATATCCTAGACAAGCTAGCTTTGATAATAAGGAAATTAACATTTATCTCTCTTATTTATTTTATTTTATTTTACAAATACAATATTACATCACAAGCATAATTGTGTGTGTGTGTGTGTGTGTGTGTGTGTGTGTGTGTGTGTGTGTGCACCCATACACACACACACACACACACACACACACACACATATAATTACACTACATAATCTAATGCTTCTATATTATATATCTTAAGAGAACAAAACCAAGAATCATAGTACAAAACATAACTGAAATGCACAATAAGAACATAATCATCTAACCAAAACATAAACCATACAAAATAATGATACTGTCCAACCCAAAATAGGGTGACTTCCCTAAGTAGGAACCTAAGTCAAAAGGTTCTTCTTGAGAGAACCTTGGTAATATCTCTAGAAAAATAAACTTCAGGGATTTTGAAGGCACGCTCAGACCTGTGTGGACAGGTGGACTCGATGCCTAGTACCTGCATCCTGCATCACCAAGACAAGAAAAGCATATACACAAATATATATATATATACACACAAAGAGTGGCAGACAACCGAGGGGGAGTGTAACATCGTGTAGATCTCTTGTAGAAGTGACTACGACTGTCTCCCCTCATCCTACAAATAGATCAAACAATATCAATACTAAAACACGATTTGGTTAGTATCGTTAGCTCCAAATAATTATAATATCATAATACAATAAAATAGAATGAATTGTCATTATTAACAATATAAACATGTATATAAGAAGAATGTTATAAGAAATCCTTAGGATGCAATTTGAACAGATAATATTCTAAATCATTTACAAACTATCATAAAGATGAATTTATTATCCAAGCATATACTAAAGTGTCTCATCGTCTAATCCAACATAGAATCCACAATAACCAAATGCAATAATCTTGTCCATATTTGGTCTCATGTATCATGTTACTAGGGTAATGAAAGGGGTTGAGACATTGTGTGGACCTCATTATGACTTTTCCCCTAGCCATACAAACAGATCATAGATACATACATGTATGCAAGAACCTAGTTTACATGACATTATTAATCAAATAGAGTAAGGGTTAGATCAAATCCATAATATAATCCATCATGATTTGGGTTATTCATAATCAAAATCAATAATTAAATATAAAATAAAGATCATACATATAATCATAGGTGAACAGTAAATCATAATCATAACCTTTAAAAAACCCAATCATTGAAGGAGAGCTTGAAATCATACTAAATAACATTCAGATATGAATTAAGACGTGGGCATAAAAGTATCATAATCAACTACTCACTGACAAGGATTTCCTCATATAGGAAACATATAGATCTATCAGATGGCCACATAACATAAAGTCCCTAAAAATATCATTAGTGTATTAGTAGACATGACCACAAGAAGTAACTAAAAGCATTGATAAGTTTATTATTGTCATCACTAATTTATGGTTATATCAGGATGGATGGACAAGTACTCTAGAAAGATTCATACCTACATCGATAAAAGAAGCACAAAGGTATCTAAGACATTATCGAAAACATATTAAGGTTAGAGGGTTATTAAAAACATTAAAGCATTCACATAACACTACTTTGTTATTATTATCACCAAGCTAATCTCACAATGTTTCTTCTAAGAATCTCTCTATCTTCGCCACAATGATCACTGCTATTACATTGTAAACACAATTTCTTTCATGAGACTTCATTGGATATTTATAGTTCTTCAATTGTTTGGCTCAGTGATTCTTTTTGGACTAGTAAACCAAGCACATACTTATGCCCCAATAGTGGTTGCATCCTTCATGACTAATCAATGCGTTGAGAGTGTATGCCACAACTTTTGATGTATTATAAATGTGTTAGAAATAATAGTCTATCAACACAACTAGGCAGGTGAATCAGTTGTGTACCCAAATATTTTAAACTTTAAACTTATAAACCAAGTACTCAATGCAAATCTAAACACTTCAAGAACAACACCATAACAAAAAAATTTATTGTCGAGGAAAATCATGTTAAGGGAAAAACCCTAGTGAGAATTGATACCCATAAATAATGCACTTAAAATATTGCATCCCTATTAGGATATCTAGCCCTATTAGGAGCTAATTATTACATCCAGTACAAATTCCCTATTAAAGGACATGCCCTATTGTTGCAATAATGGAAGGGTGTCGACTGAGAGGGGAGGGGTGAATCGGTACCCTTAAAAACTTTTATCAATTAATCTTTAGTACTCATTACTTTCATAACTGACCATTGTAGCTTTTCCACTTCATACATGCAATATCATAGCATAAATGTAAATGCATGTAAACAAACATTGAAACATTCATGAAACTCATTTACACATGACACAAGTACTTGATAACGCAGAAACCCTTGTTAGAAGGTAAAAAGTGTGGGGGGGATGAAACCCACAAAGCTTCACTATCTGTAGAATGGAAGGTGTCTATTAGGGCTACAAGTTGTGATCACTTCTAATGATCTTACCCTGTAAGGAGTAAAATTTTATACTTGTTAAGTCTACTTGGTTAGGAGATTTTAGCAACACAATGTATGTGTGCACTCGATTAAGATATTTACATAAAGATTGTTAGGTCTAACTTGTGAAAGGATTTTCTGGCTTGCTACAATTGTTAGAAAGTAACAAAATATATGACTTGATTGTTGCAATATTATATTTTTTATTACATATCCATTAAGTTCACAAAATTATATCACCTTATTGTGATGGATAATACCTCTGTTTTGCTCGGTAGCCTTGTATGTAGTTCTTGATAACCTGAATTCTCCTTTATCTATCATTGTGCATGAAAACCTCTGTCTGATCCATAAATGTCCTTGGTGGCTACAATCACAATGTTCTTTATTGATTAATACATCTATACATACAAGATTTTGACCTAATTAGGTTTCATGCTTTTCTTAAAAAACTCTAAGATCAAAGGTTTACAACTTGACCTTGATCTCCTAGTTTGCATGAATACAATCAGTTAACTAATTAAATCCATCATTTATGCTTTTATTGATCCATAAGAAATGGTTATCCAACTAAGCAAAAAGTTATTTTAAAGACTAAAGTGCTTTAGCTGACGTGTAGTTGAGATCCTCTTTTTTTGGTGAAATGTTGTCTCTTGGTGTAGACTGGTGCTCGATGATGTCTCTGTGTAGACTGTTTCTCGGTGATGTCTCTGTAGACTAGTACTTGGTGATGTCTCTGTAGACTAGTTCTCGGTTGATATACTGCTTAGTGTTCATAACATTTTGGTGATCACTGCACTTGGTAATCACTGTGCTTGATAATCACTATTGCTCGGTGAGTGCTTTCACTTGGTGATCATGACCGACCAAAACTATCTTCTTGTATACTTATGAAAAATTCTAATTCTTTATGGATTATCAATCTCCCCCTTTGGCATTAGTATCAAAAACTGATATGTACAGTATATACCAAGTGTTGTACTTTTACAATATTGACTCCCCCTATGTGCATGCCTCAGTATGTAGATGCAATGTATATACATGTTTCCCCCATTTTTGAAAGTAATGAAAAATATGTAAAACTTGCATCTTGTCAAGAATGTGTGAATGAGATTGCTTAATGGCTGCCATCAGTTTTTCCCATTTCTCCTTTAGGTGCTCTAGGGTCATTTGCTCCAAAGTGATTTGAGCATGCATGACATCGATGCTTTCTGCTACTGACATCTTTGGGGTGGTAATTAGAGTCTTTTTCATAGTCATGTGTTTTATTAGCAATGTGAGATTCAGTAGTAACATGGATTGTAGCTCAGTTACTTCATCTCTGATTTTTCTTTCTTCCTTTTGTATTTCAAGTCTTAACCATTTAGATTCAACTAGCTTTTCATAATGCAGTTGGAATGCATTTGTCTCGGTTGAAATACTTTGTGCACTAGCTTTTAGATCCTTATTTAACTTAGCTATTTTCTCATTATGCTTGGTAGTGAATTTCTTTATAGTGCACAACTTTTGAAGTAAGGTAACTAATTCTGAAATAACAGGTTCTAATGTAGTTACTAGGAAAGAAAGTTTTACCTTATTCTATGCCACTTCTTGGCTGATTTTCTCTATGAGTTTGTAGTGATACTTCTCTTCTTCTCTTTCCTTAATGACCTTCTCAGTGTCTACATTCTTTTGTGTGATTTCCTTGGTAAGAACTACAAGTTGATCAATGATGGGTGCATTTTGATCAATCTTGGCGTCAGGAACTACCTTCAATAGAATCTCTTTTGTTGTTTCCAGGACTTGTGAATTTCAGTGTTCCATTCTGACCTTCTCCTAGTGTGCTTTCCTTTTTCATAGCTCCCCATACCTTGTTAGTGACTCGGGATCAAGTGTTCTTGGATCACAGTTGGGTATGTCTATGATCTCCTCGAGTGTAACAGGGTGTTAATGTTCGTAGTTTCAGTCGTATGATCATTAGAATATATATAATACATGTTGATTAATAATAATATATTATATATGCTATATTATTATTAATCATATGAAAATTTAATATTCAATATTAAATTATTATATTATTCTTAATTAATAATTGATTGATGAAACATTATACGATTGATTAAATTATGATTAATAGGAAGAGGCATGTCCTTTCTTATAAATAACAATGAATAGACATGTCCCATGAAGGGACATGTCTCTCCTATCCTCATTCCTAATATAAATGAAAGAGAGATTGTTGCATTTGGAAAACACATACAAAATAGAGTGCTATTACATTTGTAGCTATCCTAAAACTTAACATGGTATCAGAGCCAGACTACACATGTAAGAGAGTAGTTTGTTGATGGTGAATGTGTGACTATCTCAGAAAATATAGTCTCAGTAAAAGGACCATATCTCACAAATGCACCATTGGATTGTGCTAAATTTTGGATATGTTGGTGAAAACCTAGTTTCAAAGAATCTCACTGAAGTGATGAGAGAGAAATTCTTGGATGCAAAAGTTATGACAGACTATGTACGGGTCTATGTGAAATTTCTGAAAATGACTTTCATTAAAAAGATATATTAATTTGTTATGATCATGATCAAGCAATAACAAAGAAGCATGAATTC
>MU227968.1:3449446-3496114 GCA_018584345.1 Thuja plicata | reverse complement strand
ATTGATTAAATTATGATTAATAGGAAGAGGCATGTCCTTTCTTATAAATAATAATGAATAGACATGTCCCATGAAGGGACATGTCTCTCCTAGCCTCATTCCTAATACAAATGAAAGAGAGATTGTTACATTTGGAAAACACATACAAAATAGAGTGTTATTACATTTGCAGCTATCCTAAAACTTAACACGGGGGCTTTACTTTTCTTGTTCTTGTTCTTCTTCTTCTTAATGTTGCTTGATTCAGGGGAGTGAGGTATTATAGCAAGAGCCTTTTGTTGCTCAATTTCTTCCATTCATTGCTTGGGAGGTGTGGTGCCTTGGCTAGGTTTCTCAGTCAGTACCTGTTGGTCAGTTGTAGATGTCTCAACTTCAACTTTTTCTTGACTTGCAAACTTGTCTTCCTTTGCACTTTCCTCGGTGGGTGACTCACTCAGTTTATCCTCTCCATTGTTATTTGTCTTTTCCCCTTTCTCATCACCTTTGTCCATCAATTTTTCTACTTCCATCTTAGGTGCTGTCTATTTTGACTCAGTCATTATATTTATTGCTTGCATCAATAAAGGCATATTACCTGGTATTTGTGCATGTGCAACATTAGTAGTATCTTTTTCATTTTTTTTCTTGGTGGCAATATTGACATCTTCAGTAGCCTTTGCATCATTATCAAAATCATCATGAGTGATATCTTGTATAGTTATGTCTTATGTTTCTCCTAATGATTGCAATATTTGAGGAATATCATACATGACCTTACTTGCCTTTATGGTTAAGTTAATGAGATTGACATCCTTGGTGTCATTGATGAAAATGTTCTTGGGGCTCGGTGTGGCTTCCTTTTCCTCGGTGTGAGAATTCTACGTTAGAGCTAGTACCTACTCAGGTGTATTAAAGATTTGAGTCCAAATATTATTGCTCTCAATGTCAATATCTTTGAGCTTGTTCTGCAATACCTTGTATGCTCTCATTTTTGCAGAAAATTTCTTGGCATACTCCTTCATGGTTGAGTCAATTTCTTCAACTGAGGAGTTGGGAATGAATGCAACTAGGGATTTCTCCCTCATCTGTTTCTCCATATGCAATGCATATGTCCACCTAGCTGATATTTTGTCTTGTATCTCTTGTGGAATATGATTGCCAAATTATAGAGGTACATATTTGTAAGCTACCATCATCTTAATGATTGCTTCTTCTATTTTGTTCAGATCTTCAGTAGATAGACTTCCCCATTGTCTAATATTATGATGTTGTATACTGCCTATGTTGATGATTGACTTTGCATGTTCATCAATTGTCTTTGGTATTTTTTCCTTTTCTTCTTGGATTCTCTATTCACTTTCTGCCTCTTCGGTATCATCCTTGTCTTCTCTTCCTCTTATATATTTCTTTTTTTGTCTCAGTGTTGGTTTCTCTACATCTGATTTGGCGGACTCTGAATAGCTTAATTCTTTACCTTCACCGAAGGGTGTCTGTTCCTCGATGACATCTATTGATTGTTCCAACTCATCAGTTACCGAGAGTTTCTTCTTAAGTGTTTTCACCATTTGTGTTTGCTTCTTCCCTATCTTCTTGACTACTAAGCCAGTCTTTATTCTTGACTTGGCTTCCTCATATGTGCCAAAACTGCTTATAGATTTGTCAACTGGTTCGTTCAGTAAGGCTTCAATAGCTTTTGTAGCGAGATCTATGTCAATTTCATAATCTAATGGTGGTAACCATGTTGTTCTTAGGTTGGCAGCTTTGATGAGTGAAGTGTCAGTGTCAACTACAAAGCATATCTCATCCTTATATTGTTCAACCAACTATGCAAAGATTATCATCCTCTTCTACATCCTATTCTTGAATGTAGTAAAATATGCATCCAATAGTGGAATGAAATTATCTCCTAGTGATTTAATGTAATCACTAATTTGAGCTGTGATAGGTTGGTTGGTGTCCCAAGTGACATTACCGACAGAAGGAAAGAAGTTTTGGAAGTAAAAGAATGTGCACATCAATAGAGAACTAAACTTACATGTATTGGATCGTGCTGATCTAATTTTTCTCATGTTTTCTTCCAGTTGTTTCAATAGTAGCTCGGTTAGGTCTAGTTGCACACCTTGCTTTACTATCTTGTATCTAGTGTCGACAGCTCCACAAGCAACATTGTTCATTCCACTTTCTTGAAAGATCTTGTATCCAATCACATATGCACCAAATTTCATTTCAAGGTCGGTGATTGAATTGACTTTCAGACCTTTGTCATCCCATTCAGCTCCAGTTAGCTTTTCAATCTCCAGGCATCCAAGGTGCCTTAGGGATTTTTCCTTCTTGGTTATTAGGTAACCAATCACTACATGAATCACATCCTTTGTGATTGGCTTCAGTTCATCTAACCACATCTTTCCATCATGCACTCGGCTAAGCACAATGTGTATCCATTTTGTTTTGAAGAACAGTAGGGCATTGGTTAACCCTTTCACTTCAATGTGCTTGTACCCATCCTTTAGGTTTTTATCCTTGCATAGATTCTGATAAGATTCTTCAAGCTCAACATCTCTAATCTTTTCAAATTTGCAGTGAATGTATGCACAGATGTCTTCAACCAGTATAACCCTAGGTGAGATACTTGAAAATGCTCCCTTGTTGCCGGGTTCAGCAACAACCTCAAGGCAGAACTTGTAGTTTGGTTCTTCATAGGTCAAGTTCTTGATTAGAACAACCTTCTTGTCCTTTTCCATCTTGATCTTCAAGATTTGTGAAGTGGTTGCCATTTTTCATTAAATTAGGGCTTCTTTGCAAATAACCTTTTAGCTTTGTAAGTCTTGATACTCACTGGATGTTTGTTACGAATGCTTGAAATATGTTGTAGTATCTTTGAAGGTGTTGTGAATCGCTCTGCAATGTGGTCTCTTTGAATCACTTTTCTTTGCTCTGTAATTTTTGCTTTAACGCTGGGTGAATGAATGATTTCACATTGCCCTTTTTATAGAAAAATATACTCTAAGTGATGCATTAAATGCTTCACCTACCACTTAGTTGACAAAACATAGATGCTTGGTTAACACACCAAAGTCTTCAGCTCGGTGAGTATACACTACTCTGTATAAAGTGTCGACTTGGTTGTCTTCCACATGTTTACTGATGATGCTCAGTATATAGTGTCAACTCGGTTGTTTTTCATATGTACACCGACATGCAGTTTATGCTCGGTTCAATTTGAACGACTAGACTAGATTAACAAAACATAACATGCAATACCATAGTGCATCTTCATTCATGCTAATTTGGAATATTCTCAATGAATATAGGAACTGATGTAAAATACAACTTTGTAGAGTGCAGTTCCATACTTACTTGTATTGCTTAGGTGGGGGTGGTGGAATCGCCTAATCCATTAGATGAGGTGTCACCAATTGTAGTGCTTGGTCCAGCATTATCATTGTTTGAAGCTCTCCTCCACATTTGATTTCTCATTCTCCTGATGTCTTCAATAGTATTTCCATTTGCAAAAGTGCTTGACTCTGTCACTCAGTCTCTACAGTCCTTACTTAAGTGACCTACCTTATGACAGTGTAAGCATGTCATTCTAGGGTTAGTCTAGTTTCTAGATCTTCTTATCCATTTCCTCATATAGTTAGCAGCTATATGTCCATATCTACCACATGTTGTACAATTTACCCAAGTGTTGTAATCCCAAACATATGTATTACCGACTCTTCTCAGTTGATATGCATTTTCTTGTTCTTTGGGTTTCTCGACTTTCTTTTTCTTTTTTTTGCATTCATGAAATCAGTGGCCATGCATGTTTCAAGTAGAACAATGTTTTTCCATGTAATATTTCTTCTTTGGTTTGTTCAACTTACATCTGCATTCATGTTCTTTGTGTCCATGCTTGTTACAGTTATAACAATTACCTATGAATGTAGAAGTAATTTTAGGAATACCTTTTTCTTTGCTCTTGAAAACATTTGATGTGAGGCATGGTTTTCATAGTGGTTACATGAATGCTTCTTTGGTCTTGGATTTGTGTATACATTACTTTGATCAGCTCACTTTGATGATTCTCCATGCTCGGTATACCCTAAATCGGTATTATTGTTGAGTCTTCTTTGTCCATTCAGAAATTCATCCATTCTTTTTGTATTGTCTTCATCTTTCTTGATCATATCATTATGTTGTTTTTGAATCTTCATTTCATGCTTCAGTTTCTCATTTTCTTCTTTTAGTTCACCAATAACTTCCAATTTTCTAGTAAGTTCCATGTTCACTCAAATGGCCTCATGACTCATAAGAAATATTTGATTGGTGATCTCAATGTGATGTTCAGTAAGTCTCTGTATCTCAGATTCTTTCTCTTGTAATTTTTTAGTAATATTTTTCTTGTCATCAATAGCTAAAGTTCTTTCTTGTTCATCTTGTCTTGCATTATTCATAACATCAATCATTCTAACCATATGTGTCTCTTGACCGATCTATAGTACTTTCACTTATCCAGTCAGATGTTGATTGATTTCATTTAGATCTGCAATGGTTCCTTCATATGTGTTAGATGTACTACTAGATCCAGATCCAGATGAATCAAATAGGTCAGGCATTTCTTCTTAATGATAGCAGTTTCATTATAGTGAGATGCCATGACTTTTCTTTCAGAGAATAACTCTTTCATTTTGTTTCTTGCCTCTTTGTATTGCTCAAAGAAAATTTGTATTTACAACTTCTTATTCTCAATATTTTTATCAAGCTTATACCTTTCCATTGTAAGATCTTTTCTCTCAAGTGATTAAACTTCTCCAAATAAGAGGTCTATCTCTGATACCAATTGTTGGAATTATGGAAGGGTGTGTATTGAGAGGGGAGGGGTGAATCAATACCCTTAAAAACTTTTATCAATTAATCTTTAGTACTCATTACTTGCATAACCGACCATTGTAGCTTTTCTATTTCATGCATGCAATATCATAGCATAAATGTAAATGCATGTAAAAAAACATTCAAACATTCATGAAACTCATTTACACATGATACAAGCATTTGATAACGCAGAAACCCTTGTTAGAAGGTAAAACCTGCGGTGGGGATGAAACCCACAAAGCTTCATTGTCTACAGAATGGAAGGTGCATGTTAGGGCTACAAGTTGTGTTCACTTTTTATGATCTTACCTTGTTAGGAGTAACATGTTAGACTTTTTAAGTCTACTCGGTTAGGAGATTTTAGCAACACAATGTATGTGTGCACTCGGTTAAGAGATTTACATAAATCCTGTTAAGTCCACCTTGTGAAAGGATTTTACAGCTTGCTAAAATTGTTAGAGAGTAACAAAATATATGACCTGATTGCTACAATCTTATATTTCTGATTACAGATCCATTAAGTTCACAAAATTATATCACCTTATTGTGATGGATAATACCTCTATTATGCTCGGTAGCCTTGTATGTAGTTCTTGATAACCTAAATTATCCTTTATCTATCCTTGTACATGAAAACCTCTGTCTGATCCATATATGTCCTTGGCAGATACAATTATCGTGTTCTTGATTGATTAATACATCTATATATACAATATTTTGACCTAATTAGGTTTTACGCTTTTCTTGAAAAACTCTAAGATCAAAGGTTTACAACTTGACCTTGATCTCCTAGCTTGCATGAATATAATCAGTCAACTAATTAAATCCATCATTTATTCTTTTCTTGATCTACAAGAAATGGTTATCTAGCTAAGAAAAAAACTATTTTAAAGACTAAAGTGCTTTAGCTGACGTGTAGTTGAGATCCACTTTTTTCGGTGAAATGCTCTCTCGGTGTAGACTGGTGCTCGGTGATGTCTTTGTGTACTGGTGCTTGGTGATGTCTCTAGAGACTGGTGCTTAGTGATGTCTCTATATACTGGTGCTTGGTTGATATATTGTTTGGTGTTCATAAAATTTTGGTGATACTGCACTCGGTAATCACTGTTGCTCAGTGAGTGTTGTCGCTCGGTGATCATGACCGACCAAAACTGTCTTCTTGTATACTAATGAAAAATTCTTATCCTTTATGGATTATCACTTTTTAGTATTCTTTTCAACCCTGTTAGGAGTTGAATAAAATGAAGAGCTCACTGCCCAAGCACACTGCCCAAATGTGAAGGTTAAACCCACCTTCCGGATCCACTATCCAAAGAGAAGTATCAAAGCATACTTAAAATAGTGAACTAACTGATAGCGGCTTGTTTTTCCTATACATTTCCAATGAAGTGCATTACAAATAGAATCACTTCTCTACATCCAACAAAATGTGCATCCACATGCTTGGAGCATCCAATCCATACCATTATTTCACATCAAGTCACTACTTTCCTTGATAAAAATTACAACAAGTAATTAGGTCATCCTGTTAGGAATTCCCTAATGCACAAACAATTACATATACCCTTACTAAGATACACATAGTACCTTAAACAAGTAAATAATAGATACAAATCATTAGTTACACACAAAGATCCATAATTTATGCTCACCATTCACTAAGTACATTACATCTATGTGGTCAGCCCCAAATAGGTCTTCGTAAGTCCACACGCCACAACTGACATCATCAAGAATCCAAGGACCCAAGAATCACAAGTAATGTTTTACCATGTACCTTCTATCATTCCTTAAGCTCGCATACCATAACTCATGTTTGCACCAAGTTATCCCAAAAACTCAGAGACCATCTCTGTCATAATCCTCTGTCACTGCTTTGTAACCAGTCTTCACCAAAAAAATTGCAACTCATGCAAAAAAAAAATGAAATCCAATGACCTTAGATATAAGGTGTACATACTTCCCTATACACATATTCATTCTCACATATACTGAAACATCGTACACTGTCTGTACACAAATGTCAATCTTGCATGTACCTGTGATAACCAGTCTTTCTGAAACTTCTAATGCATTCAACTGAAACATATGTTGACATTAATGAAAAAAATGAATATCAACACCTCAAACAAAAAAAATTCCAACAATCTCCCCCTCTGGACTTGATGGTAATATATGTAAAAAATCATCAACCCAAAAGTAGCCTTCTTAATACAACTTTCTCAATATCCTCTTCATAGCTCCCCCTAAGGCAGTAGGGATTTTTCATCTGAATCTCTCCCCCTTTGACATCAATGTAAAATGGTTCCACAATTATTTCCCTTCTCTTCACATCCTATCACTGCAAAGTGTATCATTTTCAAATCTTCGAGCCTGTAACAAACTAGGTGCTTGATCACCCAAATGTGTTCTATTGTGTTCCTATGATCACTCCCCCTGAGGAGTGGATCCAAGTATCAAGTATAGGGAATAATATAGCTCTGATAACTATTGGAATGATGCATTCCTTCATCATATAGTTCTCATAAGGAGGGGTTCTCACCCCAAGCATACCTTTGAGATACTCAAAGGCATCTTTTGGCAAAGGTTTTGTGAATATATCTACTATTTGCTCCTTTTTACTAATGTACTCCAATATGACTTCCTTTTCTGCAACCTTGTCCCTTAAAAAGTGATATTTGACTAAAATATGTTTAGTCTTTGAATGCATAACAAGATTATTTGACATTTTTACTATACTTGTATTATCACAGCGAATACAACTGGCTTTTCAAAACTAATCCTAATATCCTTCAACATTCACTTCATCCAAACAATTTGTGTACAATTTGTAGCAGTAGCTACATATTCTGATTCAACGGTAGATTGACCTATACAGTCCCACTTCTTACTTAACCATGAGACCAATCTTTTTTGAAGGAAAAATGCTCCACCACTGGTGTTTTTTCTGTCATCAACACTTCCTTCCCAATCAACATCAGTATAAGCATGCAATGTAAAATAATTAAACTTTTCATACCATAAACCATATTCTAGTGTCCCTTTCAAATATCTAAATATCCTTTTAACTGCACCAAAGTGAGTCTCCTTAGGATTAGCTTGGAAACTTGCAACATTTCCAAGTGCACTAGCTATGTCTGGTCTAGTGTGAATCAAATACTGCAAACCTTCAATCATGGACCTATATTTTGTCTGAAAAACACTTTGAGATTCATCAGTAGTAGTAAGATTGCATCCAGTAATCATGGGTATTCCAATAGGTTTACAATATTCCATCTCAAACTTTTTTAGAAACTCCTTAGGATACTTGTTTTGAGAAATAAAAATACCATGTTTACTTTGAGTAATTTTCAAACCAAGGAGGAACTTCATTTCACCAATCATAGACATTTCAAATTCACTTTTCATTTCTTCAAAATATTTGTTGCTCATTTCATCGTTGCCTCCAAAAATAATGTCATCCACAAATACTTCAATAATCAAAATTCCATCTTCACTAGTTCTCAAATAGAAATTACTATTTGTGCTACCTTTTCTAAAAACCAAGATGCAATAAATACTCGTATATGCTTGTTTCAGTCCATACAATGCCTTTTTCAACCTACAAACCACGTCTTTGTCATATGTCAAAGGAAAACCATCAGGTTTCTCAATGTAGACTTCTTTCTCTAGATAACTATTCAGAAATGCAGACTTCACATCCATTTGATATACCTTAAAGACTTTATGTTTTACATAAGAAAAGAACAATCTCACTTCCTCTAACCTAGCAACAGGGGAAAATGTTTCTTCAAAATTTATACCTTCCTATTGTGAGTATCCTTTCCAAACCAATGTAGCCTTATTCCTTACAAATATTCCTTCTTTATCCATTTTTTTTTCTGAAAATCCATTTGGTTCCTATTACATTCATGTCCTAAGGTCTAGGAATCGATTCCCAAGTGTTTTTTCTCTCTATCTGATCCAATTCTTGATGCGTTTCCTTAATCCAAGATTCATCTTTACATGCAACATCATTAGTCTTAGGTTCTACTTGTGAAATTAGAAAAAGTTCATTCCTAATCTTAGATCTTGTCATCATGCCCTTATTTGCATCACCAATAATTTGATTTTCAGAATGACTTCTCTTAACATACCTTTGTAACTTTGGAGTTTCAGTAGGTTCATTCAAGCATACCTCAATTCCATTATCAATCTCAAAATTTTGTTTTTCCTCTTGTATTTTAGTAATCTCCCTATTCTCTTGAATCTGATCATAGTCATACATTCTTTCTTGAATCTGAAACTTCTCATTAATCTTCACATTAGCACTTTTAACTATTTTCCTCAATCTCTAATTGAAACATCTGTAAGCTTAACCTTTTGTAGAATATCCAAGGAAAATTCCTTCACCACTTCTGGCATAAAATTTCCTATTTCATCATCCATTTTGATATAACACTTGATACCAAATATTATGAAATATTTTATAGTAGGAGCATAACCAAACCAAAGTTCATAGGGTATCTTATTTGTACCTTCTTTGATCTAAACTCTATTCAAAGTATAGATTGTAGTATTGACTACTTCTCTCCAATGCATATGTGACACATTACCTTTAAGCAACATTGTCCTGGCTACATCCAATATAGTTCTATTTCTTTGCTCAACAATACATTCTGTTGTGGTGTCCTAGGAGCATATGTCTATTTGTATATCCCATTCTCTTTTTAGTAAGCATTAAACATATCTATTGTAAACTCTCAACCTCTATCTGACCTCAAGCACTTTATCTTCAGACTAGATTCATTCTCAACTTTTTCTTTGTAAATCCTGAACTTATCAAATTATTCATACTTCTCTTTAAGAAATGAAACCCAATTCATCCTAGAATAGTCATCAATAAAAAGTATAAAGTACATTTCACCATAGTAATATCTTGTTCTTGTAGGACCACAAAGATCTGTATGTACCAGATCCAACTTCTCTTTCGCTGAAAAAGATTTTCTCTTAAAGTTTCTCTTAGTTGCTTTTTCCATCACACACTCTCTGCACATAGTGTTAGTAGGCTTTACAATTTTTGGAAAATCTATGACTGCATTAGTGTTATTGGCCTTTACAATATTATCAAAAATTATATGACAAAACCTCATATGCCATAACCAACTGTCATCTACCTTCGCAACAAAACAAGTTACCTTTGTAGTATTCAACTCAAACACATTACCTCTTGTCTTAGTACATGATGTGATCAAGTTTCCAGATTGGCCTCTGATAGTACATTTTCCATCCATGAATTGTAAGTGATATCCCTTGTCTACAAGTTGTCCATCACTCAACAAGTTATGCTTAAGTCCATCAACAAGTAAGACATCATCCATGTTAATTTTACCATCAAGAGAGATTGAACCTACTCTAATGATCAACTTAGGAGTTTTATCACCAAACCTTACTACACCACCATCATATCTACTCAATTGAAAAAATTTATCTTTATCGCCAATCATATGATGTGAAAAAACACTATTAATGATCCATTCTAATTTATTTTCAACATGCAAAACTAGGGCTTTTTCTTCATGAACAGGCTCATCATCTTTAATAGAAATAAATCCAATTTCATCATCATCTACAAAATCATCAATAGACACACCTTCACTAGTATAGTATCATTCCTTATCCTTGGAGTAATTATGCTTATAAAACTTAGGCTTGTGCTTAGGAACCCTTGTAGAACATCTAGATGTGAAATGACCAATCTTATTACAAGAAAAACATTTCAGGGGTAACTTTACTTCAAATTTACCCTTGCCTCTCTTTTCCCTTCTTGCTATTAGGGCCACAAGTTTGTCCATCTTCCTTTCTTCTTCTTCTATCTCTGGCCAATCATCAACATATTCTCCAAGCTTTGCATGTTTATTACCTCTAATGGTGCTTGCAAGAATTGATAGGGTTCTTTTGTCATTATGTACAGTAGATTTGAATGCAGACTCAACCTTGGGTAATGTATCCTCCAACTTTGCGGCTTGAAAGGTGGTCAGTTTAGAAATCAATATTTCTTTGTTGAAGTTCTTTGTCAATGGTATGACCTCCTCTATTGCTTTTACTTTTGTCTTATATGCAGGTATCAAAGATATGAGAATCTTTGCAATCACTTCTTCTTCAATATATGTGCCTCCAAAGTTTATAATGCATGTAATAACCTTTGTAACCCTCTGTACATATGCTCTGACATTCTCATCATCTCGAATTCTTAAACTCTCCATTTTAGTCTTCCAATTTTGCAACTTTGCCTATGTTGTGTAATGATCTCCTTCATGAAGTGCCTCTAGCCTTGTCCAAATCTTATGTGCAAACTTAAGGTCTTTGACTTCTATAAATTTAGCCTCAAAAAGAGCAGTGATCAATGCTTCTCTTGCAAACATATTATAGTGAACATATTTTCATCTTTAGTAGCACTTGGTAATTCATCTTATGTCTTGATCTGCTCATCCTTCTTTGTAATCATCCAGTAATCAATCCCCATACAAAATAAATGAATTCCCATCTTGTTCTTCCAACTGCCAAATTTTTTAGCATCAAATTTTGGACTCTCCTTCCTATAGTAAGCCATCTTAGAGATCACCTCAAGCTATTAAGCTTTCTCTCACAGGACCACAGGCTCTGATACTGATTGTTAGGAATAATAATCTATCAACACAACTGAGAGGGGGGTGAATCGATTGTGTACCCAAATATTTTAAAATTTAAATTTATAAACCAATTACTCAATGCAAATCTGAACACTTCAAGAACAACACCATAACACAAGTATTTTTTGTCAAGGAAATTTTTGTTAAGGGAAAAACCCTGGTGGGAATTAATACCCACAAATAATGCAATAGAAATATTGTATCCCTATTAGGAGATCCAATCCTGTTAGGATTTGATTATTACATCTAGTACAAAGTCCCTATTAAAGGATGAACCTTGTTAGGAGTCCTTTTAACCCTATTAGGAGTTGAATGAAATGAAGAGCTCACTGCCCAAACGTGAAGGTTAAACCCACCTTCTGGATCCACTGTCCAAAGAAAAGTATGAAAGCATACTTATAATAGTGAACTGACTGATATAAACTTTCTTTTCCTATACAATTCCAATAAAGTGCATTACAAACCTAATCACTACACTACATCCAACAAAACTTGCATCCACATGCTTGCGACATCCAATCCATACCATTTCACATCAAGTCACTACTTCCCTATATACAAATTACAACAAGCAATTAGGTCAGTCTGTTAGGACTTTCCCAATGCACAAACAATTACATATACCCTTGCTAAGATACACATAGTACCTTCAAAAAGTAAATAACAAATACAAATCATTACTTACACTCAAAGATCCATAATTCATGTTTTCCATTCACTAAGCACGTTACACCTCTAAGGTCGGCCCCAAATTGGTCTTCGCAAGTCCACATGCCACAACTGACATCATCAAGAATCCAACGAACCAAGAATAAAAAATAATGTTTTCCCATGTACCTTCTATAATTCCTTAATCTCACATACCATAACTCATGCTCACATCCAAGTTATCCCAAAAACTTAGAGACCATCTTTGTCATAATCCTCTGTCACTGCTCTGTAACCTCTCTTCACCAAAACAACTGTAACTCGTGAAAATAGTAATATGTAATCCAGCAACCTTAGATATAAAATGTACATACTTTCCTCTACACAAATTTGTGCTTGCATATACTAAAACATCATACATTGTTTGTACACAAATGCCAATCTTGCATGTACCTATGATAACCAGTCTTTCTGAAACTTCTAATGCATTCAACTGAAACAAATGTTGACATAAATGACAAAACATGAATGTCAACACCTCAAACAAAAAAAATTCAAACAAACTGCTACTTTGAACATTCACTTCTAATTGTTGGATCTTCAAGGATGTACTTAAAATTCATGACATACCTCTATCACCATTGACAATGACCTCTCTGCCACTGCTATTTGTTGTTCACAAATTTCTTCTTGGGATTAATTTCATGATTGTGTCTTTGAAACATTCACCTTATTACTTCCTTTAGGCATCTGGATCAACATTGTCCATCTATATAGTCATTCATATATTTGTCTTCTCTCTTATCATCAGTACTTTTAGGCATACATTGCCACATTTTGGTGAATATTCCTCAACATTCTTATTTGTACCTCCATGAATGTCTTCAAAAGGTGCTATATAATGTTGTTTAGGATGCTCGAGCTAATGCTTTGTTATCTTAGGAGAGGGAGAGGGAGAGAGATGCTCCAAAATTGTTGTGTATACCTTCTTCATCAGCATGTAGTAAATAGTTGTATAATGATGAATATGTGTGATTATTGTGTGAAAGGCAATGAGCAAAGCCAAAAAGGAAAACAAGGAAATAATAAGGGAAATGATAGAATCTTGTCAGAGAAATGTTTGCAATATTAAAACTCATTAATTGGATTCTAGGAAAAGAGTTAAGATTCATCCAGTAGGTGTGTACTAAAGTTTTTAAACGTGAGTGAAAAGTAGGTGGAAAAATAGTAATTCATACAATTTGTGCAAATTGAAATTTCATATGTATTACACTGTTACAAATTAAATGTTTTTTTTTTCTATTTTTTGGCAGGCACTATGATTACATAGTATATCACTGTCTTTTGATACTATTTGACCTCAACGCAACATGGATTGTATGATATGCAAAATCCATAAAAAACTGTGATACTGTTTGTAAAAGTAAAAATTGCCACTTCATTCTCATATTGTGAGGCTTATGCTTAACTTGATTTAAGCTTCCAGTTTGATAAATATTTTCTTTAGTATTGTCATATGTCAATAAAAATAGGTGAATATTGCAAAAGGTATATATCATTCTTGTTTTGGCATCTCTTTAACATTGGGCATCTTAGTAAGGGGGAAATGTCTAGAAAAGATAGCTTAAAATATGTATGCTACCACCCCCTGATATTTTATTGTCTTCATTTTTATTTTACTTACTGGTTATCTGCATAAATCAATGACAAAAACATACTCTATTTTTTATCCCTCAAGATATTAGTAAGAAATGAAACAGTTGCGGAAACTAAATGTTGTAATGGCTTGATAAGCCAAAGTTGACAAAACTAGGTGATCTATCTTTGGTATAGGCTTACTCTATTTTGATATTGTGTTGTGATAATCTTCCCAAAAATAAATATAAATGTAAACATGGAGTCTAAAATAATCATCAAAATGGTTTAGCATGAAAGAATGCCAACTAGGTCTGAGCCAATTTTGAGTATTATTTTAAGTTTCTTGGCATATATTTTGTGAGAGCACCATTTATTATGTAACATCATGTTGAGTGAGTGAGTGAATATTTAGATGTTATTGAAAGGGTCACCCCCGTAGGTCCTATAGAGCCTAAAGTGAAAGTGAAATTAATATATGGTTAATTCTCTTTTATTTTCTAGCGATTTTAGAACCCGTTGATTGAATTTGGATGATTCATACAAGTTCTAAGAGCATCATTTGGAGCATCCACTGTGAACCCATGTGTCCGTGCCTTTACTTAATTTTTTGCAAGTTCTCTTTTGCTTTAGAAGGTGTCATCTTAGCATGTGTATCATCTTAAAATGGAAGCACTTCCATTTTGGTAGGTTTAGAACCCTCATTTAGTACACTTGCATATTATAATTGCATTTTAGGATGCATGTGCACTTAATTCTCCATTTCTAGATGAAACTAGGGTTAGGATCCTATGGATCCTCCTTAATTTCCTTCTTTGTGGCTTTATTTTTAGGTAGAACCTATGTATTGGCTATTTTAATCTTCATCATACCTCCTCTATGGCCTCTATGCCTCTTCTCAGCACTCTGGTGTGTTTTCTCACCTTCCTAGGTCCCCGGCTAACCTGGGAATCTTGTAGATTTCTCAAGGTGACCTACCTGAAACCTCAGATCAGGGTTGAAGTTGTTTTTGACCTAGGTCAGAATCAAGGTTGACCTTGACCTAGGAAAAGGTTGAGGTTGACCTTGACCTAGGTCAAGGTCAAGGTCAATTTTGATCTATGTCGGGTGTTGGTCCCCGCTTTCAAATCCGGAGCTTATTGGGGTTCTAAACTTAAAAATAGGTTCCCAAGTCCGGGTGCGAAAGTGTTTTCTCCAATATTTGAATTAATACATCCCCTCCTTGGTTAGTGATTGTAATTGGACCATAATTCAAGGTGAAAATTTAATTTGGGTCCCTTGCAATACCCTAGGAGGTCTATATTGAGATCTCTATATAAACACTCTCTTTTGCCTTCATTTCTTCAAGAAACAAAATCATGAAATGACGTGATGCAATTATGATTATGAAATGATGATGATGCATGAATGCAAGAGGATGATATAGAAGGACAAGATATGATGATGCCTTAATACATACAAGAATTTTGTGGACAAGCTATTGTGGATCTTCATTGGAGAAAGAAAGAGTTCTTCCTTCCTTCTTCTTGGATCTACCATTTTCAATATTCAAGCCTTCAAAAGATACTATCATGGGGTAGAAAATATGGATTGTGAGTTTGGTAGGAATACTTTAGCCTTGAGGGCTTGGTATGCTTTCTTTATCATATTCAAATCTATGCATTTCTTTCTCATTTTCAATTCATGTTAGGGTTTTATTCTAGATGATTGGATCTTAGCATTATACATTCAAATCTCTTTCTAATAGAAACACACACATACGTTCTATCACATTCGGCTATTCATGGAGGTGGAAACCACCAAAATGGGGGTTTGACTAAGGAAAAACCCTATATAGCCACCCCAAAACCCCCTTTTTCAAATATTTACAGGTGTTGTTTCGGAAGTTGCAGGTAAGAATCAGACATTTTAGGTCAGAATCGACATTTTGTTCTGGGTCATAATCGACATTTTGTTCTGGGTCAGAATAAAAAATTCTAGGTCAAAGGTGACATTGACTTTTGGGTCAAAATCATAACTGAGCTAGATCAGAAAAAGATTTTTGGGTTTTGTTCGTCTCTGCGTTTCTGTTCCAGATCCGGTTGCAGATTTTCCAGAAACTCAACATAGGCATCAGAAAATGGGTATTTCCAGATCTTCTATGATGTGAGGTAGGTATTTTACTCCATTATTCTCTACAAATATTTCTAGCATTACATTCCTTATCATAACAATTAAATGTTAATGGTTGAATATGGCATAGGGTCTCTTTTATATGAAAATCCCCATTGTTAAAACCCTATTTAAAAGACCATCCAATTTTATCCTTTACATTTTGGTGAACACGTGATAGACAAATCTTTCTTTTTGGTGTTAGATCTTGCAGATTTCTTTAGGATCTTGCATTTATATTTCAAAAATATATTAAAAAAATTACAAAATTTCTTTAAGAACACAAAAACATTTACATGCTTGTAATTTTATTTTGTGTTCAACATGTATGAATTTTGTTTTGAATACTTTAATGAGGATTTTATTGCACAAGAGGATAGATCCCTTAATGAGGTACATGGAAGTGACAATGAAAATGGTTTGAATGAGATCTCCATGGATCCTATTCCTATTTCATCCTCCTCCACAACCTCTCCAATTGACATTTACAATAGGGTGTGTGCATGGCTAACTTCATGTTCCACTATTTGCAACATTGTTGCACCTAGACTATTATTCCCTAAACCTTTGATGACACTAAAAGGATGTCCTTGAATAACTATTAAGGGTAAACCTAGAGATCCTTTGGATTTCTTTGATAACACAGATTATGTTTCACATGCTTATCGCACACGGAATAATCCTCAACCTACTATTCCAGCTTCTTTACCTCTTTCTCAACTTGTGCTTCCTCAAGCACCTAGGTTACCTTCTTCCTTTAAGGAGCATGACTTAGTTGAGAAATTACGTGCTACTCCAGCTAAGATATCTTTATGGGAATTTCTTCAAACTTCTCCTACATATCATGAGGCTTTGCAAAAAGCTTTATCTACTCTTCCTGCTCCGCCTCCTAACCAAGAGAATATCAATTCATTTTTGGAGTGCATGCATACTATGCCTTCTATACCTCCTATTGTGTTTATCAATGACGATTTACCTTCTGTTGAGGTGCATAATCAATATGATGCTCTTATGGTTATTGTTTCTATCAATTAGAGTATCATTCACAGAACATTAA
Organism: Thuja plicata; assembly: GCA_018584345.1. NCBI lineage: Eukaryota > Viridiplantae > Streptophyta > Pinopsida > Cupressales > Cupressaceae > Thuja > Thuja plicata. Next base: position 3,479,119 of record MU227968.1, on the reverse strand, counting down.
TTGACAATGGATCTGGGATTAATGTTTGTAGCATGGATATGCTTAAGGAAATTAAGGCCAATCTTACAACTATTCAGCTGGATAATATCCCTATTCATGGATTTCATAATATCACAAAGAAAACTTTGGGTATTATTACGCTACCTACTAAGGTTGGTCTAGTTCTTCTCAATACACCTATTCATGTTATGCTTGGACCTCTCAATTCTAACCTTTTTTTAGGAAGACCTTGGTTACATACTATGCATGCAGTTCCTTCTACTCTTCATCGTAAGGTTAGGTTCATTTATAACAATCTGATGTACACACTATGTGCGGATGATGCATCGAATCCTTGCCTAAATGCATAATATGCTAAGGTTTCTAAACCTATACAACCAAGTAAGGAACCTGAGCAACCACCTGAACTCAAACAAGATGAAACTCCACATTCTTCTTTGAATGGAGATGATTGGGGAGTATTGGACTTTAATCCATCTTTTATGCGAGAATATATAGTTTCTAATTTAGATTTTATGAAAGAACAAAGTGGGTTTGAAAAACAAGTTTTTACTCCTTACCCACTTTCTGAGGAATTAAAAAGTAACTTTGTTGCTGCTTCACTTGAAAAAACTATTGAGACAATAAAACCAGATTGCTATGACACTGTGACATATGTCGCTCCTTTAACTCAACCTGATATGACCGATAGATATGGTTCTGGTTATCATCTACTCAAGAAATCAGGATTCAATGGGAAAGGATGTGGTAAATATGAACAAGGTATACAAGTACCCTTGGACAATGAAGTTTATGATTATACTTATGGGTTGGGATTCAATCCGTATAAACAACCATCAGCTTTTCCTCTTAATTTCAATCACATCTATGGTGGACATTTGAAGTTGGTTAATCCACTTCTCCTTGACATGGATCAAAAACCTAGTTTGGATATTTTTCCTAAGGATGAAACTCTAGCTAATTTTTTAGGGGCTTATCAGGATCGAGAAATCCCTATTGTCTAAATAATGAAGCCTATTTTGGAGAACATGATGAACAAGATATTTCTCCTTTTCCAATGGATTCTACCATGCAAAGTAATTTATTAATAACTGAGACTATTGAAGTTCAATTGGATGTGAATGACTCTAAAAAAACAATCAAAATTGGGAAAGGTTTGAATCAAGATGAACATGATCAGTTGGCTTCCCTCTTGCTTGAATATAAGGATATATTTTCTTGGATATATTTGGATATGCTAGGTATTGATCCTAAAATTGTTACTCAAAATATTGTTCTCCAACCTAATGCTAAACCTGTGAAACAAAAAATTTGAAAGATGAATCCAGGCATTGCCTTATTAGTTAAAGCCGAAATTGAAAAATTATTAGGTGTTGGGTTCATCTATTCTATTGATTACTCTAAATGGATTTCCAATATTGTGGTTGTTTCTAAAGGAGAAAATAAGATAAGGATGTGCACTGATTTTCAAGATTTAAATAAGGCATCCTTAAAAGATGATTTCCCGTTACCTAATATTGATATGACTGTGGATTCGAAAGCAGGTCATGCTTTATTATATTTTATGAATGGTTTTTTGGGTTATAATCAAATTTGTATTCCTATCAAAGAACAACTTAAGACCACATTTATCACATCTTGGGGAACATTTTGTTGGGTTATGATGCCTTTTGGATTGAGAAATGTAGGAGCAACTTATCAATACGCTATGACTTTGATTTTTCATGATTACATTCATAAGATTCTGGAAGATTATGTGGATGATATCTTGGCAAAATCTATACAAAGAGAGGATCATGTTTTTATTTTACAACAAATATTTGAAAGAAGTAGGAGTTATAATATGAGATTGAATCCTAAGAAATGTGCCCTTGGAGTTGATTTTGGTAAATTATTAGGATTTATAATCTCTGAGCGAGGCATAGAGGTTGATACTGAAAAGATTGATGCTATTGTTAACATGCCTCCTCCTAAGAATATTTCTCAATTACACAGTTTACAAGGAAAAATACAAGCCATTCGTCGCTTTGTTTCTAACTTAGCTGATAGAACTATTCCTTTCACTTCCTTGCTTAGAAAAGATACCACTTTTTCTTAGAATAAGGAATGTAAACAATCCTTTGAGCAATTTAAGGAGTATCTTGCTAATCCGCCTATTTTGCAACCCGCTCAATTTAATAAACCCTGCTATCTATATACTTTCACTACTTCGATTGTCATGAGTGCGTTGTTGGCTCAACATGATAGCGAAGGTAAGGAAAGACCAGTGAACTACATTAGTCAGACTTTAATTGATTATGAAACAAGATATACCAATTTGGAAAGACAATGCTTGGCTTTAGTTTATGCTTGTCAAAAACTCAGACATTACCTATTGAATGTTGAGGGCAATGTGATTGTTAAATTTGATCCTCTAAAACACCTTTTCTCAAAGACTGATCTCTCTAGTCGTCTGGCAAAGTGGGTGATGTTACTTACAGAATTTGATCTTAATTTCATTCTTCAAAATTCAATTAAAGGACAAGATTTAACTGATTATTTAGCTGAAGCTCCTTGTCCTCATTCTGATACAAGCGTTACCTCAATAGAATTCCCTAATGAGAACATTCTAGCTATTAAGCAAGAGGATGTTTGGAAATTATATTTTGATGGTTCTATATGTAAGACAGGTTCTGGTGTAGGCATTATCTTGGTCCCTCCTACAAAGAAACTGATCCCTATGTCGTATAAATTGACCTTTCATTGTACTAACAATATTGCAGAGTATGAAGCTCTTATAGATGGCTTACGCCTAACTTCATCCCTTCATATTAAAAACTTGGAGATCTATGAGGATTCACAATTGATTGTTGAACAAATCAAAGGAGGTTATCAGACTAAGAATGATAAAATGATGCAATATAGAGATTCGGCTCTTGATATTCTTTCACAATTCTCTTCTTATACGATTCAGACTTTACCCAGGAAAGATAATCAACATGCGAACGCCATGACAAGCACGACTTCTTTGGTTTGTCTCAAGAATAATGTCGAATACTTTCAATTTACTATACATACTCTTAAACACCCTGCAATTTCTAATAAGGTTACTGCTAATTGTTTTAACTTTCATTTGGATGAATGGTATTCACATATCTTTCATTTTTTGAAAGATAATACTTTTCCGGAATCAAAAACAAGGAACATGCGTAATCATATTAGGAAGCTTGCAACACATTATATCATTTTGGGAGATACGCTTTACAAACACTCTTATAATGGTTTGCTATTAAGATGTCTTGGTAGAACCAAAATTCCAATAGCTTTAGCAGAAGCTCATTCTGGTTCTTTTGGGGGACATTTTGGTGAGAAGTCTTTAGTTAATAAACTTCTTAGAATGGGATATTATTGGAAAATAATGGAACAATATTATTTTACATTTGTTAAGAAGTGTCCTTAGTGTCAGCAACATGGTAATTTAATCCATGCTCCTACTTGTGAGCTTTGTAATCAAGTTGCTCCATGGCCTTTTAGTATTTGGGGTTTTGATCTTATTGGAAAAATATCACAAGCTTCTTCTCAAGGACATACATACATCCTGATAGCTACATATTACTTTATGAGGTGGGTAGAAGCTATTCCTCTTGGTTCTACTACTGCTAATGTTATTTGTGATTTTATCCTTAATCATATTATAGCACGATTTGGTATTCCTTCAACGATAGTTTCAGATAATGACACTTCTTTCAAGGATAAAGAAGTCACAAAATTTTTGAGAAATATCGTGTTCAACATAGATTTTCTACTCCCTACTACCCTCAATCTAATGGTCAAGTTGAAGCATCGAATAAAGTTATTGAACAAATCTAAAGGAAAATGGTTAATAAACATGCGAAAGATTGGCATACCCAACCTACCTATGCTTTATGGGATATAGGACTATTGTTCATACTGCCATGGGTACTTCCTTATAATATTGTTTATGGTACTGATGCTATTATGCCCTTAGAATTAGAAATACCTTCTTTGCGTGTTTCATTTCATGGGATAATTGACAAGGATACTTTTCGGGATCAATGATTACAAGAATTAGAAATGTTGGATGAGCAACAGATAAATGCTTTGGAACATATAAAGGCTTATCATAAATGACTTCAGAAACAATATAATCATAAGGTGATTGAATGGTCATTCTCGGTAGGTGATTTAGTCTTGTATGAGAATCAAAGGAATGTGAATGCTTTACCTGGTGAAAAGGGGAAGTTTGGCCCTAATTGGCTTGGAACTTTCATAGTAATTGAGGACTTTGCTTCATGTGCTTATAAGATTACTAATATGAATGGTGTTCCTCTTAAGGAACCTATTAATATTATGAATCTCAAATGTTATTATCCCTAATACATCATTCTTCCTTTGTGTATTTATGTATTCCTTATAGAATAGTTATGTTTTTTTTATAGGTTATGTGATTTGAATACATTCATACATAATTTTGATCTTTCTTTCTGTTAAGTTTTGTGTATTGGTGAAAAGTATAGTAATCAATCATAGAACTAACTGGGCAAAGAAAAATTTTCATATATAAAATTCTATGAGTTTGATACATATATGGCACATATGCCATGTCTATCAATCTCTACATTATGAGGGTTGGTGGCTCCCAGCTCTCTCTAATCTATGATGTGAGACTGAGGATCTCGGTATGATAGTCCATGTGTGGCTCCTCAACATGCTCATCTCATAGCTACATTCCTTGGCTCTCTGGAGGTCATCCATCAATTTCTTTTCTCTCTCTTTGAATAACCTTAGCTCTCATTGGACGCATGCAAAAACATCTGCATGTCCCTCGAGATCCCTCTGTCCAATAAGGGACTCTCACTCACTAGCTGGCATTCAGTAGGATATACATGTATCCTTCAGGACCTCGGATACAAATCTCCTCCACTCTGCTACGCTAGCTGTAAAATTCAAATATATTTATCTTTTAGTACTTCTTCTAGAAAAATATTTACTTAAAATATTCTAATATAATGCATATTTCATACCTGGATCTCCCTCATGGGTGTCACCAAAGGATCTAAATGGTGGGGGCATGGAGTGACTACCCTCTCCTCGCTCACTATGTCTAGGTCTAGGTGGTGGTGTCTCTGTATGCATGCAGGGAGGTCATCGTGATCTCAATGGTACAACATAGACCACATGATCATCTACACCTGTACTATCGCCTGGGGCATCTCCTCTACTCTTTCCTTTACCCCCTCTTCTTCTCTAAACTCTGCTCTCTTCCCCACTCTCTCCTCCTCCATAGGATCTCCCTCAGAGATGGGCTCCTCCTTGTCTCTCTAATCCTCCTCCTCTGCTAGTATGTCACCACCTCGGTGTGTCCTCTCTGAGAGACCTGGATCACCTGTGGGGTAGTCATCAGGGAAGATAGGGTGGGTTCCCTATAGAATCCAAAATTTGATATAGTTTCTGCTGATGCCTGAATAGGATGCATCAAGAGCTACCTCTGTATCATCAGTCCCATCTGTCTCACTATCTACAATATCTGCTACTACAGTTCAGCATATAGCGTCGGGTCTCTGATAGTATCTAGTCATGTATACATATCGAGGTACTGTCTGGGGGACCCCCTATGTCAGAAGAAACTGTCTCATCACTCTATCATAGTAATATGGCACTACTGCATGACTGGTAAGACCCTCTAGCAGCTTGCGCTACTATGAGTGTCTCAGCTGGTGTCGAGTATCTGGCCATTCTGTCATCTGATAGTACAGTCTCCATATCACATCAATACCTGGTATGCGGCCAAAGCATACCCTCCAAAAGAGGATATCCTTGTACTTCCAAACATTTGCTAGTGGATAGGCAAAGGCTCTCAGTGTGCTCACATCTATAGTCACTGGAACACCCTATGGTCGTGTACATGTGTAATGCTCAAACATCCAAACCTGTAGCGAGGTGCATACTGTAAGACTCTCACGCTGGTATCTCACTAACTGACACAACTCATAGTAGAGATGGGCTAACATGCTATGACCCATGAGAAGATAGTCCTCTCACCCTCCACCCTGCGTACAAGATGAGTGAATGGTTCTAAGAATATTGTACCCTTTGAGTTAGGTATCACAACTAAAGAAAGTATACACAACATCACTTTCCGTACCAAAGGTATTGGGCCTGCTAGTATGGCTGATAGATTGATCTGATCTACTTGGGTCCTCATTTATGGTACTCATCCTAAACAATAATCACCATCTAAAAGGACCTTGGTAAGACCCCATTTCACTCTTGGTTTGACAGGCTTGCCTCAGACTAGAAGTTGTAGGATCCTATACACATCCTCTAGTGTGATCGTGATCTCTCCTGAGGGAAGTTGGAAGGAACAAGTATCCTCATCCCACCTCTCTATCATGGCTGATATCATGGATCGATGGAACCTCATCTATGGTAGGACTGCTACCAAGTATTATCCCACATCTCTCAATATCTGTATCTCATCGTGTTGTAGCTCGGACAAGTTCTCTTTGATAGTCAACAATAGCCCTCTGAAGGGGTGCTCTTGGAGACAGACAAGATCCTGTCAAGTACAAAACAACATCATATCAATACTCTATCATTAGAAAACTATAATACCCACTTAACCAGGTCAAGGTCAACCTTGTTGGGTCAAGGTTGACCTTTTTAGGTCAAAGTCAACCTTTTCAAGTCAAGGTCGACCTTATCCCCAGAAAGGATGGACCTTCCCAGTTATGGTCTACCTTAAAGGGTCAAGGTTGACATAATTGGGTGAGGGTCAACCTTTTTGGGTCAAGGTCAACCTTACCTATGAAAACATGAATTTTCCAATCACAAATATCAAAACAAATAACTTACCTCAGGAAGTGGTTGTCCGTTGGCCAAGTGCTCTCTCAGGATCTCCATGCGGCTCACTCGAAGTTCTTCTCTCTTTGGCATTCTGCTTCTTCTCCTAAACTCTGCAAATGGTAATAATGAGAAGGTAAGTGTTTCTTTCTCTTATTTATAGCTAAAAATTAGGGTTTTATTAGGGTTTCATTTGAATTTACCTAGGTTAAATTCAAATTTTCCTTCATACGCATTTAGATAGACATCCACTCTTTTCATCATAACTTGAGTTTGGTAGGTCCACTTTCAGTACCATCAGTGGAATTGGAATTGTGATTCAGATACCTAACCTCTTGAATTAGTTTAGGAAGGTTTGGAATCCTTCTAAATAGTTTAGGAAAATGCTTTTCAATAAAATTCATATCCAGTGTATAGGTCTAACCTTATCACCCTGTTTCACCTTTCAGAATTAGTAAGACGAAACATGGGGCATAAGGGGATCTATGTACTTCTCAAATTCATCCTAGTAAGGCTTAGGTGCTCTATGAATTTTCATTAACCTTGTGTGCTGCAGGTTGCGGGTACTAACAGTTTCTTGTAGGATCTCCACGTTGAGGACTTGGCTATATCCTTTTTACTTTATGATGTTTTCTTACTTTAGCTTGCATATCCTTTTTACTTTATGACGTTTTCATTACTTTAGCTTGCATATCCTTTTTCATGACGTTTTCATTAACCTTGTGTGCTGCAGGTTGCGGGTACTAACAGTTTCTTGTAGGATCTCCATGTTGAGGACTTGGCTATATCCTTTTTACTTTATGACGTTTTCTTACTTTAGCTTGCATGACGTTTTACTTTATGACGCTTTCTTACTTTAGCTTGCATATCTAAGCTAAAATGGGGGCTAAATGTATCATCTTAAAATGGAAGCACTTCCATTTTGGTAGGTTTAGTACCCTCATTTAGTACACTTTCATATTTGAATTACATTTTAGGATGCATCTGCACTTAATTCTCCATTTTTAGATGAAACTAGGGTTAGGATCCTATGGATCCTCCTTAATTTTCTTCTTTGTTGCTTTATTTTTTTGTAGAACCTATGTATTGGCTCTCCTAATCTTCATCATACCTCCTCTATGGCCTTTGTGCCTCCTCTCAGCACTCTGGTGTGTTTTCTTACCTTCCTAGGTCCCCGGCTGACCTGGGAGTCTTGTAGATTTCTCAAGGTGACCTGCCTGAAACCTCAGGTCAGGGTTGAAGTTGATTATGAACTAGGTCAGAATTGAGGTTGACCTTGACCTAGGTAAATGTTAAGGTCAACCTTGACCTAGGTCAAGGTCGAGGTCAATTTTGACCTCTGTCGAGTGTTGGTCCCTGCTTTCAAATCCGAAGCTTATCGAGGTTCTAAACTTAAAAATAGGTCCCCGTGTCTGGGTGCAGAAGTTTTTTCTTCGATATTTGAATTAATACATCCCCTCCTTGGTTGGTGATTGTAATTGGACCATAATTAAAGGCAAAATTTGAATTTGGGTCCATTGCATTTCCCTAGGAGGTCTATATTGAGATCTCTATATAAACACTCTTTTTTGCCTTCATTTCTTCATGAAATGAAATCGTGAAATGACATGATGCAATTACGATTATGACATGATGATGATGCAAGAATGCAAGAGGATGATATAGAAGGACAAGATATGATGATTCCTTAATACATAAAAGAATTTTGTGGACAAGTTATTGTGGATCTTCATTGAAGAAAGAAAGATTTCTTCCTTCCTTCCTTCCTTCCTTCTTAGATCTACCATTTTCAAAATTCAAGCCTTCAAAAGATACTATCATGGGGTAGCAACTACGGATTGTGAGTTTGGTAGGAATGTTTTAGCCTTGGGTTCTTGGTATGCTTTCTTTATCATATTCAAACCTATGCATTGCTTTCTCATTTTCAATTCATGTTAGGGTTTTAATCTAGAGGATTAGATCTTAGCATTATACATTCAAAGCTCTTTCTAAGAGCAACACAGACATACATTCTATTACATTTGTCTATTCATGGAGGTGGAAACCAGCAAATTAGGGGTTTGACTAAGGCAAAACCCTATATAGCCACCCTAAAACCCCCCTTTTCAGATATTTGCAGGTGTTGTTTCAGGATTTGCAGGTTAGAATCGACATTCTTTCCTGGGTCAGAATCAACATTTTGTTCTGGGTCAGAATCAGAAATTCTGGGTCAAAGGTGACATTGACTTTTGGGTCAAAATCAGAACTAATCCAAATCGGAAAAATATTTCTGGGTTTTGTTCGTCTCTGCGTTTCTATTGCAGATCTGGTTACAGATTTTCCAGAAACTCAACATAGGCATTAGAAAAAGGGTATTTTCATATATGCTATGATGTGAGGTAGGTATTTTACTCCATTATTCTTTGCAAATATTTCCAGCTTTACATTCCTTATCATAACAATTAAATGTAAATGGTTGAATATGGCACAGGGTCTCTTTTATATGCAAATCCCCATTGTTAAAACCCTATTTAAAAGACCATCCAATTTTATCCTTTACAGCTTGCTTGGTTCTCTTCATCAATTCCTCACACCATTATAGAGGCCTCTATGGATCTTTTGCACTATCCATTAGCTTTCTTGGATCCTTTTTCATTGCTAGTGTCAAAGAAAGTGCTTCTTCATATACCATAGAGACATTATGAGAGTTTGATTTCTCCTCAATTTTTTATTCCGACTTTTTAGTTTCATTGGATAAATCTAAATTTGTGCCCATGACTACTATTCTTTCACCTTCATTAAACATGTCATGCAATTTATCTTCAACGCACACCACATTGCTCATATAGATCTTGGATTTCTACCAGATTCACTTTTATCAGTCTATCATTCTCCCTTAGGTCAATTAAATCCTTCTCAAAACCAACTTCATCTACTACTGGAAACACTTCTTGAGATGTTCTCTTCAAGTGCTTAATTGTTGAAAGAAACTTCTTTATTTGACCATTTCTAAAATAGAAATTCATCAACATATTATAAGGACATGCAGTTTTCATAAATCTCAAGTCTAAAAATATAATCATCAACAATATAAAGTCTGAAACCATTTTTTTAGTAGCCTTTGGTTCATGCATCTTGCAACCACACTTATCCCAGGCACATTTAGTTGGTGACACTAAGAAAGAAATTCTCATTTTCACTATACCTCATTTAGTGGCCACCTTAGGAGAATGATATGGAGTACATCCAAGACACACCGAACATTATCAAACCAAGCATTAACATAACGAAGCATTAATATTTGTCTCTTTTGAAAGTGCTCCTCACTCTTCTAATGACAGTGTCTTTGCTCTTTCTTTTGATGATCCCTGACTGTTATCCTGGATTTGGTTTTAGGTATTGATTGATAGGAGACATTATTTTTTTGGTTCGAATACTTTCTAGACATGTGTCTAGGAAACATGATAAAGGTTTGGGTTAATTGGTTGAAGTTCACATATATTGATATTGAAAATATATGCATTATAGTGATACAAATTATTTTTCTACCATGACAAACAAATTTTTCCCATGTTATTAAAATGAAGTGACAAAATTTTGATACTAATTTTGGGAGGTGTGCAACTCCAAGTTCAGATTTTATGTGTGCAACTTGTTTGTAGTGCTTTCTACAGGGATTGTCATAATTAATGTCATGCTTAAAAAATGTTGATGTTAAATTCATGAAATTTTAAACTCTAATTTGACATTTTTGTTGTGTAATATCATAATTGTATAGTGCTATAGGGATTACTATTTTTGTGTTTAAAAACTACATACTTGCTTGTCATGTGTTGTTTATTAGGGCTCACAAGTAAGCTATTGTTAAAAGTAGCCTCATTTATTGTTGATGCCAAATTCGTACAGTATAGAACTGTGAGTTTAGATTTTAGAGATACAACATTTTAATAATGGTATATTTTAGGGATTTATATTATTTTCCACAATGTTTCAGGAATACATACAAGTTCATCCAGACATGACATCAAAATTTGAAGTTTAGAGTCTAGACATTCCTATGATATCTGAAATTTGATATTCAATGCAACACATTGATTTAAGTATAACATCAATAAAATATACAAATTTCAAATTTCTGATTTCATTGAATAATGGTTTCATTGTGAAAAGAGACCTAAAGGATACAAAATAAAATATGACTTAAACAACAACAATAGTTTCTTACAACTATATATTCTCATTTGACATATACTATATGAAGTCATAGTTTCTCTCATCATACTCTCATTGAATAATTACTTGATCTTGTACAGTTGTACATAGTCATAGAGTTTCTCATTGATGAGAATATAACTTTATATTGAGGGATATGTTTTCATTTCATACTTGTATGTTGTCATTCGATAACTACAAAGTTTCTTACCATAGTTCCATACAGTCACACAATTTTCCTTTGACAAAAAGAGTAATAAATGTATGTTGTCATTACACTTTCATTATACTATTTTATTGCATCATTCAATAGTTGTACAATTTCATTTTATAAATTATAGTTTTATTTTATTTATACAAAAATCTTACACCTTCTTTCCTACAATTATATGCAATCATACATTTGTTCTTTGTACAACAGTTGTGTTTTTTTGTAGTGAGATGTCTTTGGTCATAGGGGTAGTGATATTATTGTTTCAAAATCTAATTTTGGAAAGCATTAATCACCATGTTTAGAAAACTCTTTGCATTTTCTTCTATTAGGGTTTCAATTCAATGCGTTGTAGACAAATGTACAAGGTAAAGCCAAAAGCCTTATCTATAAAGCTTGTTAGGCCCTAATTTCACCTGATCTTAACTCTAAATGCATTATATTATTGGTAGGAACTTTGATGCTTTGCGTCTCTTGTTCTTTAAAGGGTACTAGCTCAATGGAAGAGCACATGCTTTACAAGCAGGAGGACGGTGGTTCGATTCCATCATGCTCTAATACCACTAAATATATGACTAAATTAATTGAAATAAAACATCTTAAATTAATAAATGGAAGGAAAACAAGAAGCATTTTTAGAAGCAAAAAATGAAGCAACAATAGAAGTCAAACTAGAAGCAAACCAAAAGCAATCTTGGAAGAAAAACTTGGCATTATCTAGGAAGCAATTCAGGTCGCAAACAAAGAAGCAATAATGGAAGCAATTTTAGATGCAAAAAATGATGCAATAATAGAAGTCACATTAGAAGAAATAAAGATGCAAAAATGGAAGCAAAGCTAGATACAACAAGCAACGTTATATCTGAAGCAAAACCAGAAGTAAAATTGGAATTAAAAATGGAAGCAAAATCAGAAACAAACCTGGAAGAAAAATAGGAAGTGCACTTGGAAGCAACACAATAAGAAAAATTTGAAGCCAAACTAGAAGCAACAAAAGACCCCATAATAGAAGAAAAACTAGAGGCAAATAAGGACGTCATAATTGAAGCAAAACCTAACATCAATTTGGAAGCAAAAAAAGAAGCTATTTTTGATGCAATACTAGAAGCAAAAAAAATTTGGCAAAAAATCTGGTGCAAAAGATGATGCAATTTACTCAGTGAAAAAAATGGCACTGAAGATAGTATGTAGTTTAGCGCTGACTTTTGTGCCAACAAAGTTTCTCATTTCAGACACAAAAAAGCACTAAAATTTAGCGCTATTTTAGGCGCTAATTTCCTGTTCTATTGTAGTGCATCAATCTCCCAGCTGTATGGTTGAGGTGAATCAAGATGCCCATTAAGGATTCCAAGAAGAAGAGGAATGCCATTTTTTCTAAAGGAGACTCCATAGGGATGTTAATGAGGAGAGTGTAAGATTTTGTTACAACACTTTCATGCTCATTTTGGTAGGATAAAGAGCATAAAGCAGTGAAGAATAATCATGATATTGTGCGAGAATTGAAGAACATTTTGCAAGATGTAAATACAAAAGAATCTAGTGATTAGATGATGGGTGTAAAACAAAAGCTTGCCAATATGAAGCAAGAGTTGCCCCAATTTGAGTTTGTTGCTAAAAAGATTAAAACATTTAGAAAGAATTAGTAGGTGCAACAAAAATTTACCAAGATGTTGAACACCAATGATATTATAGAAACAATGAATGCATACACACAGGCATTCCAAAAGCTCATGGCCAACCTCTAAAGCCATGAGAAACATTTTTAAAACATTGTTTTACAAATTTTTGGTCAATAAGAGGGAAAAACACAAAAGTGGAAGAGTTGCCACATTTTACTGTTTTGGCAGATTTTTTGAATTTAAAATATTCTTCCAGATGCTTGTTTTTGAGTCTTTAGTCAACCGCATGGTTGTGCAAAGGATGAGGGACAATTTCCTTGTTTTTTAGACTCAAAAAGTTCCACAAAAATAAGACTGGATGAGCTGAAGAGTTGCTCGCTGAACTTGAGCTTTTTCCTAATTGTTAGGGTCTATTTTGGGTTGAATTTGAGTCTTTTTCAGTTATAAACTCACGAAACTCATTGTATTTACCATTATGTAATATTTTAGGGGAGATATGAGATAATTTATTTGCTATTTTCATTTTATTGCGCTGAAAAATAATGCCCAAATCATAAGTTTTCCAATTTTGAGTTTGAAATTCATAGTTGAATTGGATTTTTTTAATGTAATAAGGGTTAGGATTTGTTTATTTGAACTTAATAAACACAGGGTGTTGCATTCTCAGTGTGTATTATTGCTGACTTTGGGAAGTTGAATAAAATTTCCAATTTAAGAGCCATGTGTATGTTCATTGCATTTACCCAGCAATTCATTTAATTCGTACTAGTATTAGCTATTGAACACTTTGTTGTTGTGGTGGATAACTTGATTGGATCATTTAAAATAGTGGGTTAAAGGATAAATTCATCTTGCATATGCACATGGATGCTATGGCTTTGATACAGGAGCATCTTGGGTCATCGGCAATCCTACTCAACCAAAAATATGTTTAATTTTATTATTTAGCTTATTTGGAGACTGATCGGTGAAGTACTTTATTGCTCGGGTTCTGTCGCTCGGGCATGCTTGTTTTGAATTGGTCTCTGTTGCTCGGGTTCTGTTGCTCAGACATGCTTGTTTCGAGTTGGTCTCTATTGCTCGGGTTCTATTGCTCGGGTATGCTTGTTCCAAGTTCATTTTTCTATTGCTCGGGTTTGTCTTTTGTTTCTCGAGTATGCTTGGCCCGAATTGTGTTCTGTTGCTTGTGGTGTTCTTTGCCCGAGTCACTCTGTTTCTCTGTCATCCTTGGCCCGAGTTGTCTATTTTGGAGTTGGATCTGGTGACCGACTTCTGCATTTAATTTCCATGGCTTAATTAATTTGGGGTCTCTCATTGGGATCTGTGTGGACCTAAATCTAGGTCTCTCTTATGGATTTGAGCGCCGACCTCTTTTGTGGACTCTTGTATATATTTGTTTCTATGTTCTTAATTTTAGGCAGTTCTGGCTGAGCATGGTAGAATTGGATAGAAAATTATCTATTGAGATATTGTAAGGCAGGTATGTGACCTCGCATGTATGAAGATCATTTTGTAATTCACTGAATGTCTATGGCCGAAACTGGGAAGGCCTTACACCCCAACAAGTAATGATTTTGATCAATAAATGAAAGGATCTTTATTGTTTCTTCTCTCACTGTGTTGTTGTTGCTTCCGCATTATGTATCTGCAAGCTGGTTTGGTAGTTGGGATTGCCTTTGGCCCCTCCTGCCATCCCTCCTTGCGTCAGGTGGTATCAGAGCAGTGGTGAGATCTAAGTTCCTTCTTGTAAACCCTAACCCTAGTTGGTGATATTGTTGTGGGGTGGAAGATTGCACTCTGACCTATAATTGTAGAGGGATTCAAGACGGTTCATGGAAGAGGAAATGTATATTGAGGTCTAGTTGACATGCTTAGATAGATGGTTGCTAGATTGGAAGCTATTGAGACATCCCAACATAGAGGAAGACATCTTGAGGATGTTAGTGATAATGAATTGGAAGAGGTTCAAGGTGAAGTTGCACCTGCACCTGTGATGGATCAGGAAGAAGAGAGATTCCTATGAGCATTGACAAATTTGAAATCCACACCTCAGTTTAATCCTCCTGAGTATAGTGGAAAATTGGATTTTGATGAATTGATTGACTGGATAACTAAGATGGAAAAGTATTTTGAATATGAAAATGTATCAAAGGACAAGAAGGTGAATATTGTAAGCACAAAGTTGAAAGGTCATGCATCCTTATGGTGGGAACATCTGCAATTGGATCAAAAGAAGAAAGGTAAAGACAAAATCAAGGTATAGGATAAGATGGTAAACAAATTGAAAGGCAAGTTTCTTCCTTGTGATTATCAGATTAACCTAATTAGGAGAATGCAAAGTTTGAAGAAGAAAGACAGATCAGTAAAAGACTATACTAAAGAATTCTATAGATTGGACATCAGATCTTGACATGTTGAAGATGAGGTGGAAAGAGTAGCAAGATATCTGAATGGGTTGAGAAGTTCCATACAAGATGAGATCAGTTTGGTCAAGATGGAAAGCATTGAAGAGGCATATTAGTTTGCCCTAAAAGCTGCAGAGAAATTGAACAAGAGATATGAGCAAAGGCAAAGAGGCAGAGGTGGAAGATTTCCTAGAGGAAGAGGTAGATCTCATGGTGAAAATAGTAGATTTGAACCAGACAAGTCAATTTCAGACACATCTATAGACAAAGGAAAGACTGAATGGAAAGGTGGAAGTTCATACTGAGGAAGAGGCAATTACTCTCGAGGTGGCTATAGCAGAAGAGGGTTCCAAGTAACTTGTTACAATTGTGATGAAGAAGGACATAAATCATTTGAGTGTACCCATGCAAGCAACAAGACTGGTAATATTAGAAATGCTTTGGTGCAAGAAGAGTCACCCAATGAACTTGAAAGTAATCTCATGAGCCAAAGGATACTATGGAGTGAGAAATATAAGCAAGATCATGTCAGGAAAAGTTTGTTCAAGACCAGATGTAGAGTTGCAGACAAAGTTTGGAAGGTAATTGTTGATAGTGGAAGCTCAGAGAATCTGGCATCTGAGAAAATGGTTACAAAGTTGCAGTTGGAAAGGATGAAGCATCTAGAGTCCTATCAGATCTCATGGATCAAGGATGAGCATACATTAATGGTGAGTGAACAATGTTTTGCAAATCTGAAAATTGGAAAGTATTATGATAAGGGGTTGTGTGATATTATGCCTATGGATTGTTGTCATATTTTGTTGGGTAGACCTTGGAAATATGATAGACATGATATATATGATGGAAGGTTGAATATATATTCTATTTGGGTTGATGGTAGAAACAAGTTTTGTTACCTTTGGTTGAAGAACCTGTTGGTGAGATTTGTACATCCTATGAAAGTTTGTCTGATGGAAGGTAGACAGTTTGTTAAGGATTTGAAAAGGAATGATATTTGTTATGTTTTGATTCCTAACAAACCGAGCAAGAATATAGGAGATGAGATTCCTATAGAAGTTGAGAAGTTACTCATTGAGTACAAGGATATAATTTTAGATAATGTACCTGGTAGTTTGCCACCAATGAGAGATATCAGTCATTGTATGGATCTGATTCCTAGAGCTAGTTTACAGAACAAAGCACCACATAGGTTAACACCAACTGAGAATGAAGAGATTAACCGACAAGTTCATGAATTGTTGAACAAAGACTTGATTTGAGAAAGTTTGAGTCCATGTGCAGTACCTATTGTGTTGGCACCTAAGAAGAATGTAGAATGGTGAATGTGCATTGATTCCAGAGAAATCAAAAAGACCACAGTGAAGTATAGGTTTCCTATACCAAGAATGGATGATATAATGGATTGTTTGATTGGAGCAAGATATTTTACCAAAATTGATTTGAAGAGTGGGCATCATCAGATCAAAATCAGAGAAGGTGATGAATGGAAGACTACTTTCAAGACAAAGGAAGGTTTGTATGAGTGGTTGGTTATGACTTTTGGTTTAACTAATGCACTGAGTACTTTTATGAGGTTAATGAATGAAGTTTTGAAGAATTTCTTGAATACAGGTGTGATTGTATACTTGGATGATATTCTTATATTCAGTAAGACTAGAGAAGAGCATTTGATGCATATAAGACAAGTGTTGCAGAGATTGAAAGAGGAAAAGTTGCTGATAAATCTGAAAAAGTGTTCCTTCATGAAAGAAGAGCTTTTGTATTTGGGTTTTGTGATTTCAGCTGATGCTTTGAAGATGGATCATGAGAAGGTTAAAGCTATACTGAGTTAGCCTACACCTGAGAATGTTAGTGAGGTAAGATCATTTCATGGATTGGCAAGTTTTTACAGGAAGTTTATCAGAAATTTCAGTTCTATTTGTAATGCTATGACTAAGACAATGAGAGGAGACAAAAGAGAATTCAAATGGACACATGGAGCTGATAAGAGTTTTGAGACTTTGAAGCAAAAGGTTACTGAATTACTTGTGTTAGCCTTAATTGATTTCAATAAGGTATTTCAAGTTGAATGTGATACAAGTGGTGCTGCAAGGTGTGCACCCTTGGTCTCAGTCAGGCCATGCAACATTGGTGACAAGGGTTTAACAACCTCCTGTGTATTCTATAAGTCTAGTGGTTGTATCGGGCATTAACAGTTTGAGCTTTTGGTGCAACAAAAACCACCCAATCTAACAATTGGTATTAGAGCTAAGGTCACATGTTTTAACCCCATACATGTCCTGAGGGTGGTATTATTGCAAGGTGTGCACCCTTGGTCTCGGTCAAGCCATGCAGCATTGGTGACAAGGGTTTAACAACCTCCTATGGATTCTATAAGTCTAGTGGTTGTATTAGGCATTAACAGTTCAAGCTTTTGGTGCAACGACAACCACCCAATCTAACAAGTGGAAGTGCAATTGGAGTTGTGTTGACTCAAGAAGGTAAACATGTTTCTTTCTTTAGTAAAAAGTTGAATGATGCAAAAAGGAAATATTATGTCTATGATCAAGAGTTATATGCCATTGTTCAAGCTATGAAGAAATGGAGACATTATTTGATGCCAAATGAATTTGTGTTGTATACTGATCATAAGGCTTTACATTATTTTGGTAGTCAGAATAAGTTGAATTAGAGACATATGAAATTGGTAGAGTATTTGTAGAGTTTCACATTTTTGATTAAGCATAAGAGTGGAGTTTCTAACCGAGTTGCTGATGCATTGAGTAGAAGAAGATCTTTGTTGACTGAAATGAGAATTGAGCTTCTTGGTTTTTGAAGACATGAAACATTTGTATGAAAGTGATCCTGATTTTTCAGAGCAGTGAAGAGTGTGTAAAGCACCTAATTCAAATCAATCAAGTAAGTATGAAGACTATTTAGTTTAGGAAGATATGTTGTTCAAAGGTATTCAGTTGTGCATACCGAGAGGTTCAATGAGAACTAATTTGATTAAGGAAAAATGTAGTAGTGGTTTGGCTGGATATTTTGGTATTGATAAAACATTGGGTTTACTGAAGGAAAGGTATTTTTGGCCTCAGTTGTATAAGGATGTTGAGAAATTTGTGAAAAGTTGTGGAGTTTGTCAAATTGCAAAAGGAGTAAGTCAGAATACTGGTTTGTATACACCAATTACTGTTCCCGAGAAACCTTGGAGTGATATCAACATGGATTTTGTTCTTGACTTACAGAGGACTACAAGAGGTAATGATTCCATATTTGTTGTTGTGGATAGATTTTCTAAGATGACACATTTCATACCATGTAAGAAAAAATCAGATGTAGTACATATAGCAGATCTTTTCTTTAAGGGATTGTTAGGTTGCATGGATTACCAAGAAGTATTATCTCTAACTGAGACAGTAAATTTGTAAGCTTTTTTTGGAGAACACTCTGGAAGAAGTTGGATACTGAGTTGAGGTTTAGTTCTACATTTCATCCACAAACTGATGGACAAACAAAGGTTGTAAACCAAAGTTTGGGTAATTTTTTGAGATGCCTAGTTGGGGACACACCAAGTAATTGGGATTTGATGTTGGCACAAGCAAAGTTTGCATACAACAGCTCAGTAAATATAAGTATTGGAAAGACACCTTTTGAGATTGTTCATGGCACACAACCTAGAGGTATATCAGACTTGAGAGATATTGCTGGAGAAGAGAAAAGAAGTGCTGAAGCAGAGGAATTTGCTTAGTTCATGAAGATGTAAAACATAAGCTAGAGAAAAGTAATCAGAAATACAAGGATAATGCAGACAGATCAAGAAGAAATAAAACATTTGAAGTTGGTGATGTTGTAATGGTTCATTTGAAGAAAGGTAGATTCCCTGTTGGAACATATGGTAAATTGAAGATGAAGAAATTTGGTCTTTGCAAAATACTGAGAAGATTTGATAGTGGAAATGCTTATGAAGTTGAATTGCCTGATGACATGGATATATCACCTATATTTAATATTTTAGACTTGTATGAATATCATGAACCTAATGAAGAAGTGACAGTACCAAGTAATTATCCTAAGAAGCAGATAAAGGAAGTTGAGAAGATTTTGAAACAAAGTGTTGGCAGGAGTATAAGAGGAAAGGAATACATGGAGTTTTTGGTAAAGTGGAAGAACGAACCGATTGAGGACTCATCTTAGATTTCTCAATCTAAGTTGGAATCATTCCAGGTTGGACCTGATACATGATTTGGGGAATCATTTCTTGTAACCCCAGGTGTCTGATGCAGGAGCATATTGGATCATTGGCAATCCTACTCAACCAAAAATATGTTTAGTTTTATTCTTTAGCTTATTTTCAGGCTGCTCGGTGAAGTACTCTGTTGCTCGAGTTCTGTCATTGGGGCATGCTTGTTTCGAATTGGTCTCTGTTGCTTGGGTTCTTTCACTCGGGCATGCTTGTTTCGAGTTGGTCTCTGTTGCTCGGGTATGCTTATTTCGAGTTCATTTTTCTTTCGCTCAGGTTTCTCTTTTGTTGCTTGAGTATGCTTGGCCCAAATTGTGTTTTGTTTCTCAGGGTGTTCTTTGCCCAATTCACTCTGTTGCTTAGTCATCCTTGGCCCGAGTTGTCAATTTTGGAGTTGGATCTGGTGGCCAACTTCTGCATTTAATTTCCATGGATTAATTAATTTGGGGTCTCTCATTGGGATCTATGTGGACCTAAATCTGGGTCTCTCTTATGGATTTGAGCGTCGACCTCTTTGGTGGACTCTTGTATATATTTGTTTCTTTGTTCTTAGTTTTAGGCAGTTCTGGTAGAGCATGGTAGAATTGGATAGAAGATTATCTGTTGAGATATTGTAAGGTAGGTATGTGACCTCTCATGTATGAATATCATTTTGTAATTCACTGAATGTATATGGCCAAAACCGGGAAGGCCTTACAACCTGACATGTAATGAGTTTGATCAATAAATGAAAAGGATCTCTTTTATTTCTTCTCTCACTGTGTTGTTGTTGCTTCCGCATTGTGTATCTGCAAGTTGGTTTGGTAGTTGGGAGTGCCTTTGGCCCCTCCTGCCATCCCTCCTTGCGTCAGGCTTGCAATATGATGAATTTTGAGAAATTATTTGTTGATTATTTCCATTGACAATTGTATCATGTTATTATGATTTGTGGATATCTAATTTATAATTTCATGGTTAGTTTGATTTAGTCTAATCTTCCTTACACAAGTTTAGTGTTTGAATGGTTGATGTCCTTGGTAGGAATTTTGATATTTAGCTTTAAAATCTCTCAACCCTTATCATCTTTCATTGTTTATTTACAAATCCGAGATTCAAATTAGTTTGTTAGATTAAAGTATAGTTTGCATTTATTTTGCAAATTGTGTGTACAAGTATTCTACAATTGGGTATCTTCAAAAATCACCAAAAAACAAGTAGAAGCCTAATATCACCATTCCCAACCTTAGTTTCATTGGACCAACAAAGGCCTACCTTGTAAAGTTTCACATAATCTTCTGAGACCTATCCTAACATGGCTGTGACCCAACCTTCTAGAACCTTGGGAAATATTTACCTCACTCTTTCAAGAGAGGGATTATGATCTTAGAATCCGTACCATTGTATTGTGTAAACATCATGGTCAACAAATTACTCCTTGAATGCTTAATTGCAAGGTAGTCTCCTCAATTCAAATTTGATAGATGGATTGACTTGCTTGGATGTATATCCCAAAATGAGGGAGGTAGCTTTGTATTTATACCTCTCCTAGCTCTATTTCGAGGCTTAAAAGTTGAAGGAGGCTGACAAGGATTTGAAATCCTGCTCAAAATCAAAATACCGACCTCCAATTCAAATTTGGGGCCAAGTTAGTGTATAAGGCAAAAAGGCTCAAAATTTAATCAGGAGTCAATTTTGATACGGGGATTCCAAAAATGTGCACCAAATCGAGGTGAGATCAAGCATAACGGGTATTGAAGCCTTGGACACTACAATAGGACCTAACTAAGGACCAAAATTAGTGTTTGAACTATACCTCTCTCTTTTTTGTCGGTCTTTTGACCTATCCTTTTGCCACCACCTTTATTGTGATCCAACTCTTTTGAGGCTTATTGAGATATGCACATTTGATCTATGATCCCAAGCTCATTTCTGCCATATTCTTGTTCTTTCGCTTATGTCTCATTCTCCAAAACATCATCCATGGCATGAGAGGTGTGAATATCTCCTTTATCTTCTATCATCTTAGTTTTTTGAACTTTCCCTTCATCGCAAGTAAGGCACATGATCCATTGGTCCCTTGAGCCACCTATTGCATATTTAGTATTGTTGAGGCTTGATTCATCTTTATCAATATCTAGAAGGGTAATCATATGTGCATTGAGTGCCTATTTTGTCTCTGGTTGCATCTCCCACTCCACATTCCCTTTTTGGAGTCTCCATTGCTTCTTCAGAGGTAATAAATATAAGGACTTAAAATGTTTCCAATTTATGCACTCTAAGCATAATTTTTCCTCTCTTCAATCTCCACTAATTGTAGCCATTTTCTCGTAGAAGTGATCAATTTGATAGTGGATGGAATTTCCTTAGTCACAATGAGTTTTATCTACACATAAATAATCAAATCACTTTCGCCTAGATCCACTTCTAGGGTTTTACCCAAATTATCTCCAATTTGGTTAATGCACACACTCAACCAATATTCCAGGGGATGGTTGCATAAGCAAAGCCATACAAGTCTACCAAAGGGGGACATCACACATAGATTGAAATTTGGTTCTCATCTTTGGATATAAGCATATGCCCCTTCAAATTTCCATGGGTCGTCATTTCCTATCTTCTTAATAATCAAAGTCAACTGCTAAAAAGTTTTTATATGCTATTCTTAAATTAAATATTTATTTAAGAATCACTTTATTTTTATTAAAAAATATTTAAAATTTATTCTATTTGTAAAACTAATTTAACTATAAAAAATAAAAAATATTCTATTTGTAAAACTATTTTACTATTAAAAAATATTTCATTTTATTTGATAGTTATTTTATAATTTGTTTAAGATTTTTAATTTTTAAAATTTATTTTATTTTATTTATTTATTTTTCATGCGAGAAGTTGAAATTGTGATATCTTTCAAATTCTCTACCATTAAAGCAAATATGAAATCCAAAACTAATCTATAAAATTGTTTTTATTTCCTTAAAAAAAATTAGGGCCCTAAGCATTGTTAAAATCTTCATCCATATATAATTCACCTTTCTGATAATGATATGTGCAACGGTTTTAAATTGGCGATCAGGAAGTACAGCTTTACGAAAGCCTGCACCTCATTTTAGACCGCAATCTGTTCTCGATGATTACCGTAATATTCTCGAACCATTAAATTCAAATTTGCAACTCTAAAATCTTGAACAAATGCGTTTTTAAGCATTAGTGGGCCACCCAATCCACAGATTGAAAATGCATATGGCCCATCGAACATCACTGCGTTATCCAATCCTTCTGCCTCACCATAAATGCCAAACCCAAGCGAGCATGTCTGATTACCAAAAAGCGGAAGAAAAAAGAAAAAATCGGACAGTCAAATCTAGGTTCCTAGCGGGGCAAACATTTTCTAGTCATGGTCACTCTTTCTACCTGCACCACAAGTGGCCATGCATTACATTTATATCAGCCATGTCCTCTTTCTTCCCAATATCACTTATCAGGTTCCAATACATATATAGCATTTAAACAATCAAAACATGCTTATAATTCATTTCACACTTCCCAGATATGTTTAGCTTCCCAAAAGCGAAGTGCCCGCTTGTTAACTGCGATCTCTGCATCAGCCAAGACAATAAAATCCCCAGGTGCGTCAGCCCAAATTTGCCTCCATTTCATTGTATATCTTGATTTCAACAGTTTCATAAGATTGGGTTTTCATTTCTTCGTAAACGTCTTGATGCTCGTTGAATTTCTTCAACAGTTGAAGAAGAGTGGAAGATCAAACGGGAATTCTTGCTTAAGAAGAAGGTATGTTTTGCTCCGCTTGGTACTAAATTGTGTAAAATAACAGTTGGTGTAAAAGTTTTGTTTCTTTACTTCCATTTTGCTTTTGTATTGGGAGCAACAAAAGAAGTCTCGGTCTCATGAAATTCATGATGCTACATCTCTTTATTTATATAGTTACCAGAAGACATAGAAAGCCGAGACGTATTCATCTACACTGGTGCCCTATATATGTATCCTTATTCTTGTACTGCCATATGTATGTAATTCATGGTTTATATGGTTAAGGTGATTCTTTCTTCGATTTGGTATAATTCTTGGATCGTTGAGATTGCCTGCCTCCAACAATGTGTTTGTATTTCTTGCGGGAGAAGGTTTTCCACATGGATTTCTGTTTCTGGATGCCCTAGTGGACATGGGTTATATTTTTAGCCTCATGCCTCACCAACAAAAAGTCAAAATCAAAATTAGTCCCTGCATTTATGCCATTAGGCATAATCTCTGAATCAGCTAGATCATTTACTTCAACAAGGGGTGTTTGTTCCATGCTGAACTGGGATTTTCTAAGCAGCATGGGTTGCTTTATGATTCTTGAGCCTCACCAACTAAAAGTTAAAACAATAATTACGGTCTCTGCCTTTATGCTGTTCAACTCTAGAGTCTATGTGTGATCAGGTATAATCCTTTTATCATCAGGATATTTTGCCTCTAACAGTAGGTGAATATTCCGTCCAACAGAATTACTCCACAGCCAACTTATGAATTAAGATGCCCCAATAAGCTTGGGTTAGTTTTTGAGAGTTGAGCCTTCCCAACTCAAATTCAAAATCAAAATTACGCTCTTTATATTTATGCCATTTAACTCTATCTGCAATTAGGTTTAATCATAGAATCAGCAAGATTGCTGGATTCCAATAGTGGGTGCAGATTGCCAGCTAAAAGCATTTCTAGTAAGCATGGGTTAATTTTTGAGCCTTGAAAACAGCGCATCAAAGTCAAAATCAAATGTAAACACCCTTTCATCATGCCATTAGACTTTATGCTCTGCATTCCCCAAGATTTGGGGTTTTCCCAGTTGGAATAGAGATTGGATTATCCCTTAGGAACCCTCTACCAATAGATAGGAATTGTTCTGATACAGTTCAAATCTCTCAGGTAAATTGCCAAGGTAGAAGAACTTAGGCTTCTCAGTAGAAGATATTATACTTGCCATTCAAGCAAGTTAAATTAATAAAACTCAGCCCATGCGAGTGTGAATGATTTTAAAAAAAGATGTGTCAAATTGAGCAGATTGCAGACCTATTTCTACTTACTCACCAGGTTTATTTTGGCTATCGAGTTTGACCTGCAAAAAGTTAAGCAATTTTTTTCAATGCACAATTGTATAGTACAATAAATTGTGTCATAATTGTTCAGCAAATAAAAAAAGCCAGAGTTTAGAACTTCATATTTCCCACACAAGTACAAGAATAAACATTAATATGGATTCTCTCCTTCAACAATCAATGGTGCTCTGCACAGGACTCTGAGCCTTCGGCTATAATTCTCTTGCCTGCTTAGCTCAAAATTTAATCAACAATGTTGTTTGGACTACGACCTGTTCTGGCATGCAGGGCTGCATTTATCAACGCCAATCTCAGGCTTCAGGGCGGCACTGTAATATGACCATTTTTCTTTTATCGATTTATCTTACTTGAAATGCTTCTGGGTTTGGTGGCGGTGCTTAAGGTTTCCAGGCATGGCAAACTTAATCACCAGTTCTTTCTGTTTCCAACTTAAACACATTTTCAGGAAGGTTCTCTAAATGCAGTGAAATATATTTTAGCAGTGCTGCATACTTGCACCAAATTGGAAGCGTGCTGCCCCATTAATAGAACTTTTTGAATGCAGACAATGCCAAAATGTTGCTTTACAGATTAAAATCCGTAATTAAAAGTAGTCATAAAAATGCAGGGGAGAATCTCTGAAGAAATTTTGAAAACTTTCAGCATTTTCACGAGTCATTTTTGCTTTTGGGAGTTCTTGATGCAATAATGTAATCATAAGTCTCTGATTACATATGTATTTAAACAATATCTCTATGCAGTTTAGTGATCGGCAAACAAACATTTTCTCAAATCGTGAAAACTAGATTATTTATGGCTCCAAATATTTGGGCTTTCTATATGTTGTAAAACAACCATAGATTTATATTACGAACAGTAAATAGAAATCCAAAATTTTTAATCTTTTGTGAAGCAAAAAGTTACTGAATACTTTGAACAGAAATGTGATAAAATATACATCCATACAAAAGACAAAAATTGAAATTTCTGACACTAAGAAACCCTCTTGGGCCAGGAAACTCCCCAAGGTGAAATTCAGAATCGCTTCTAGTCCTTCTGGAATAATTTATAACATAGACAAAAATATAAGTTGACCTCGGAACACTTGCAGTGTGATTTCTAACTTTCAGAATTTGCAATAGTAAACTTATTTTCTAGTAGAGAAAGTGTTCTTTCGACCTTGTTAATTTATCATCTACTTCCTGTGCATTTCCATTCTGTTTGTGTCTATTTGCCATAAAGTCCCCTTCTCGCACTGTCAGTTTGGCTTCCCATTAGCCTATTTCTGGGTTCCTGTAGGCTAAGTGGAGTTGGTTAGGGGACTTGGTGTCCTGCGGAGAGCTCGAGCCAGTGATTTCAGTGTGCTCAGAAGAGTTTCTATTTTTAGCATATGCTATCTTGAATACTTGTTCTTAGCTTCAGTTTCTCTCAGATTCAGAGGGTTGTGTTTTTGATTTCAGGCCTTGGTGAGTTTCCTAAGGTTAGAGGAATAATATTCTTTGATTTTCACCTGATTATTTTTGAAAGGAGACTTGACTTTCTAAACTTAAGTGAATAAAGTGTTCCCAAAAGCTGCGCCTAGGAAAGGAGGCAAACTTAAGTTGTTAAAAGCTTATTTTATGGCCCCAAAAGTGGATGCCAAGGAGAGAGGAAGATTAAAAGGTTTTTAAAGATAAATTGAGAGAAATATTTTAAATTCAAAAAAGGTGTTGCCCTTACTTTTCCCTTCACTCTATATATATGAGTTTTGGCTCTCATTTGAGCAGTCTGAAATTGGCAACTTAAGGAGATGTTGCTGGAATGAACTCAGAGAGTTCTCTTGCTGCTGGTCGAGGCCGAAAACCCTCTTTAGTGGTGCTGTTTCCGGTGGTGAAATATCCACCCTAGCTGGTTGGAGTATTCAGATTTAGTTTCAATGATTTTGGCTTGTAGTTGATGATATGGGTTTGGTGATAATGAAGGTTGTTCAAACTATTTTGATGTGGTTTTTCAGTTTGGGGTGCGGTGTGATAATTTTAGGAGTGTTGTTTGAGCTTGTGTGTGTTTGAATGCATTATTTCATTGCTGGTCTTCATTTTCAGAGAAACAAGAATTCATATTTTTGCTCATAACTCAATGAGTGAATTGGATATAGTTCTGGGTATTTGTTCATTGGCTTTCTTGCAGCTAGGTGCCACCTTTCAAGGTGTCACACAGTTTTTGGTGAAGGAATGGATTTATAGCATGAAATCGTCCTAGGGAAGAGTGCCTCTTATTCTTGGCACGTGGGAGTTTGTGGTTGATTAAGAATCTGCATTTTGGTCCTTGTCGTCCCTTCTTTGCTTAGGTGATTTGGTTTAGAGGAGAAGCCATTGGAGTTTGTAGGTGTTTGGAGTGATTGGGAAAAGATTTCAGTTTTATGGAGCTTAGTGTCAGCCATTGTTGCTGGTCAACCTTCTGTTCAAGCTTGTTATCTTCAAATTATGAAATATTTCCAGGTCTGATCTTGAAATGCATTGATTTCCAGATTTATGTACTGTTTTATAGATTAATGATGATTATGATATTTGAGTATGTTGGTGTTCTTTTCTCAATACAAATGTGTTACAATGAATGCATCTTATGTGTTAAATGCAATTTGAAAACAACAAACAGAAAGCAGTAAACATTTGGTTTCCAAACATTTCCAAGAACATTGCAAAAGTCAGGGCTACATACTACATTTACATTCCCTCTAAGCTCAATCTGTTATTGAATTTGTATTCAAGTAGTTCTTGTTAATATTTGTATAAGGTGATTATAAATAGGGTTTTTATGTTGAGATCAGTAAACAATTTGGTTTCCAAACATTTGCAAAAACATTGCAAAAAATCGGGGCTGCATACTATATTTACATTCCCTCCAAGCTCAATCTATTATCGAATTTGTATTCAAGTAGTTCTTGTTTATATTTGTATAAGTTGATTATAAATAGGTTATTCATGTTGAGACGTTCTTGGTTATCCACAATCTAACTTTTGTAGGCTGGAATACTACTGTTCCTATGTATTGATCAGTAGCAAATATGCATATGTTTTAGTTACGTTTTGCAATGTAAGTACAATATTTTATTCGATATGTTTTGGAGAGTGTCAATGGAATTTGTAGTTCTGTTGTTCATTCAATTTGTCACGTCTCCTTAATATTCCTTGGTAATGACTGTGCTATCTATGCAAGAATTCCAATATAATCTGGTAATTTTATGCACACAATTTTACGTGTGTTGTTGGGAATTTTCCAGTCATGAATAACTTCGATGTTTTTCAAATCATCGACTATACTTATGCTGGGCATCACATAATGTAGATACTGGTTTTTGCTGGTGGATTATTCGTTTATAATTCTACTACTAAGACCTAGATCTCATCATTGATAATCTACCCAATGCTTGCTTAAAATTGTTAGTGTAGGTTTTTATTTTCTTAGTGGGATAGTTATTTTCCCTTGGTCCTAGATTTTTCTTACACTTATATTAATCTTGCTTAGGTTAATAAAGTGATTTTAATTAATCAATGACTAGTGGATAAGTCATTGATGTGTCATCATCCCAAAAGAGAGTTATATTTACTATTTTCAGATCACTTGGTTGGATTTGACACCTCCGCTGCTTACCTAGTTTTATTTAAACTCACTACTTAGCTTGTATTTTCATATACATGATTCATTTTTCATGCAACTTCTCTTTGAACTCCTAATGCAATGTTGTCATCCCAGAATTTGCACGTATTTTGGAATCTCTAGTTTGTAATCTGTTATTCATTTATAGTTTTATAACTTATTTCTCTCTTAGAAAGTTTTTGATTATGCATCTGTTTCAGATTTCTAGAGTTTTGAGTACTTGATTCCTGATTAAGAGATTGGAATTTTTGTATGATCTTGTGAATTCCTGTATGTTCTTCTCATGCTTTAAACAATTTGGAGAATTACAAAGGAATTATGAAGATCTAGTAATCTTTCTTTGACATGTGGTTCTTTGTGAGATCTAGTGATTGTAGCTATTCAAGTTATACTGGTAGCATTTTTATTGTTCTAGCATATCAAGGAGGCTTGAGAAAGTCATATTTGGATTCTATTTATCTCAATTTGGACAACATATGACACAATAGAAAATAGAGGTTTGAAGCTCAGATGTAGTGGAAAACTTTCATACGAAGTACCTTTAGTCCAAATGGACCCTTCCATTGTATTGAGAAGGCCAAAAAATATATAAGAGTTGTCTCAAATCTTAGGATCCCAAGTTGAGAGCATTTGAGGCGATATTTCTTACCTTCCTAGGCTGTACGACCCCTTTTGACATAGGTCCAAATGATTTTCTAAGAATTTTTTAATTGCTTTTTAAAAAAGAAATTTTATAAGCTTTGAGCTCATAGCACTCAACACATAAGTGCTAGTGCTCTATGGGCTCAAAGCGTAGTGTTGCTAATTGCTAGTGCCTTGCACTAAGGGGTTTCAGCATTCCCAACCACCTGTAGCTACAACTTATAAGCTGCTAGCAAAAATAAAGCGCCAATTGCAGAAAATTCAATCAGACAGTCCAAAGGAAATCGCCAGCTACTACACCTATCATGCTGCCCCGAGAACCACCTATCCATCACCCCTACATCCACTTAACCTTCATTCCATTGGTGATTGCTGCCCACCATTAGGGTCCTCTATTGATTCCAAATTAGGCCTTGTTTTTAATTTTGCATGACTTTTACTCTAGATGGCAAAATTTTGCAAATGAATAGTTGACGAAAAGTTGGTGAGGTGTGCTTTTCATCCATTGAGGCATTGATAGAAAATTTGCTCTTTTTATTTCCTAAATATTGTAAGTTGAAGTTGGTTATTTCCTTTTTCTTCAACAGACCATAATCTTTTTCCTTGGAGCTCTATTTTTTTGAAATGAGTAGGTATTGAAAAGTATTGGAGCACACTACTGTTGTGACGTTTTCACACCATCGCCCCATTGCAAATGGGGACCCCCTCTTTCGCAAGCAGTAGCAGTAGTGGTCTTAGGTAGTTTTTGTTGGCGACAGTTTTCAAGCCCCTTGGTCCGGCGAGTGAAATTTGAGAGTTGGTTTTGGGCGATTTTGGCCTGCTGAGAAGT
>MU227968.1:3383534-3435610 GCA_018584345.1 Thuja plicata | reverse complement strand
ATGAAACCATTTCAAACAATCAAACAATCTAACCAGCAAGCTGGAAGTTTGCATCAGAAGTGTTTGACAATATTCCTTGGGCAAGACATTAGAAAATTTATATCAAATTGGGCAAGGGATATTTCACCTTTTTCGGACCGTGCAACATAGCCAGCGCCCGAGGGACCTGGATTCCCTTTTGAGGCACCATCAAAATTAATTTTGATCCAGCTCAGCGGTGGAGGGATCCACTGAGGTTGCGGGTGATCGGTTGAGGTAGGTTTAACCCTACAAAGCCCATGAACGGGCCTGAATTTGATGAGCGGCCAAGCTTTTTGGATCTTGAGATCCGTGTTATCAAAGGGAGTTTTCTATGTATTAACATGAGCTGCTGCATTGGACACTAATTCTGAGGCAGCTTTTTCGAGTCTAGATAGAAACCTTCTTATATCTTCCTCCCCTTCAAAAATTCGCCTATTTCTCTCCTTCCATATAGTCCATAGAGTAATAGACGGAACAATTGACCATATAGAGGCGAAGGTGGATTTAGACTTCGGATGATGCCAAGATTCTAGCCAATCCCGAAGTTTCAAAGGCATGGGAGTTTGCCATCATAATTTAGTCAGAACAAATTTCCATGCCATCTGTGCAAAGTCACAATTAATGAACATGTGATCGATGGTTTCTTCTGCCTTTCCGCAAAGGACACATCTGAAAGGACCTGAGAAGCCGAGTCGCATGAGCTTTTCCCCTATTAGGATCTTTCTATTGCCGGCCAACCATGTAAACTTTTGCCTCCCAATCAACTAACTGGAATTTTTCCTCAAGGAGTGTGTATCCAATTTTTACTGAGTATATACCACTTTTAGACCCGCACCATTGCACGGTATCTTTTTCAGTGGTGGACAAAATAGGTCTTGTTCTGAAAATTTCATTAAGCCATTCTGCATCATGATGCTGCAATCCCAGAGTTTCAGCATTTTTCCATTTGACCGGGGCGCCTTCCACAAATTCCTGTTGTGCAAAAAAGTATACTACCTTAAGCCCCCAATTCTGAGATGTTGCCGCAATGATTCTCTGGGGTATTTCTGTATCCTGCAAAGCTTTGTGACCATTCCATGAGTCACTCCAAAAATTGGTTTGGTGACCATCCCCCACTAACCAAGTTAGATGATTTGTTATTAAATGTCTGCAACTTAGAAGGAAGTTCCATAGCTCAGATCCTTTGGGAGGATTTGCAATTGTGAGAATTCTGTCTCTATCCTGATTATCAAGGTATTTAGCTTGCAGAACTTTAACCCATCTTTGATCTGGGGCACTAAACATTTGCCAAATCAATTTAGCTCCCATAGCGTCGTTGAGCAACTTCCAATTTCTCATACCAACTCCCCCATTACCCTTAGGAGCACAAAGATTTTCCCATGCTGTTAAAGGGATTTTATCATGATCATTGGCCCCGTCCCAGAGAAACTTTCTCATCTGTTGGTGGATAGATTTAATAACTTTAGAGGGGATTTTAAAACAGGCCATCGAGAAGATTGGCATAGCGGATATAACTGTTTTTAACATTAAGACTCTTCCTGCCATAGTTAGCCACTTACATTTCCATCCCTCCAATTTCGTAGTGCACCCATCAATCAAATTTTTCCAATGGGTGAATTTAGAAGAACTAGAGAAAAGAGGGGTACTGAGAAACTTACCTGGCAGTTTACCAATACGGACTCCAAATAGATGAGCAATAGCAGTTTGTGTATCATTCTCTGTGTTGAAGAAATAAATCTTTGATTTATCCCAATTTACACTTTGTCTCGAAATAGAACTATGGGGGCCAACCCTTGGGCAATCTCAATGCCTTTCCAAGTACCAGCCTCTCTCTTACCAGTGATAGACCGTCCCAGAACCTCTGCTAGAAGGATGAATAAGAAAGGGGAAATGGGGTCTCCTTGCCTCAATCCTCTTGAGGTGACAAAAAACCCTTGAGGACTTCCATTAATCAGGATTGAGGCCCTATAGTTCGAGATCATGTTGGAGATCCAAGCAACCCAACTCGGTGAAAAGCCAAAGTTTAGAAGAACTTTGCTAAGATATCCTCTGTCTACTTTGTCGTAAGCTTTCCTGATATCTAATTTGACCATCATCCGTCGCTGTTTACATAATTTTGCAGAATGAATAGCCTCGTGTGCTACAATTATGCCATCTACTATGCTTCTATTCGGATTGAACCCGCTTTGCTCTTGAGAGATCACTTTATCCAGCACCAATTTGAGTCTGTTCGCTGCTACTTTAGAAATGATTTTGTATATAGTATTGCACAGTGAGATTGGTCGGAATTCATCAAAGGCTTCCGGTTTATCTCTTCTTGGGATCAAAGTAACTAAAGTATTGTTGAAATCCTTCAACATAATTTGCCGTTTGCGAGATTCTTCTACCACGAGCAAAAGTTCATCCTTCAGTGTAGACCAGAATTGCTGATAAAAAAAGGCTTGAAAGCCATCCGGGCCTGGGGCCTTATCACTCCCAAGATTGAAGACAACCACCTTTAATTCCGAACATGTAACAGGTATCCATGAGCCTCAGATTATCCTCCCTTGTAATTTTGGGCTGGATAACTTCAAGCAAGCCAGATTGAGCGACATCATTAGGCTGGTTATCATTACTCCAAAGGTTACAGTAGAAAGCTACAACTGTCCTGTTGATCTCCTTGTCCTCAGTTGTTACAGATCCATCCAAAGCTTTGATTCAAAATATTCTATTGATACTCCTTTTTGCTTTTGTGGAGCTGTGGAAGAATTTGGTGTTGCGGTCCCCTGCTAGGAGCCAATTTTCTCTTGACTTTTGCCGCCAATAGATTTCTTCTCGCTGCAAAATTTCACTGTATTTGCTTAATAGGTCTTTTTCTGTTAAAAAATCCGTCTCATCCATGCCATGGGCCAACACTTTGCTGTTTAGTGCGCTAAGCTCGCCTTCCAAGGTTGTTTTCTCCGCAAAGATATTACCGAAATGAACTCTGTTCCATATCTTTAGATTGTTTTTAATGTGCTGGAGTTTCTTGAAGAATTTGAAAGCTAAGAAGCCTTCTACTATAGGAGCTTCATCCCACCATTTAGTCATCATTGCTAGAAATCCTGGTTCTCGAAACCACATTTTTTCCATTTTGAAAGGACATCGAACAGGGATTCCATCTTTCTAAAAGATTAATGACACCGGAAAGTCGTCCGACCCGGAGAGTGCAAGAACTTCAGCTTCAAGGATCAAAGGTGCTTCTTGCCAGTTGCCTGCAAGAAAAAAAGGTTCTAGCTTTTCTGCAATGTTGGAGAACCCCTGTCTTCTATTTGTCCATGTATACAACCCACCTTTAGCTTCTATTTCTAGGAGCCCGTTGTTGGTCACAAAACTCTGAAAGTCTTCCTGCGATCTGCTAGGGGCCCCCCGACCCCCCCTTTTGTCTAAAGGACTGAGAGTGGCATTAAAATCTCCAGCCAAGATGATCAAGGCTTGTTCATATGTGTGGATAAAATCAGATATTTCACCCCACACACGCCTTTTATCCTCGGTTTTGACAGGGCCATAGACATTAATAAGATATCCAGTAAAATTTAGAGTCAGTGAGCTTACTTTTGCCACTTGCCAAGAAGTTTGGGATACAGCTGTCAGGTTCAGCGTCTGTGGGTTCCATAGAATTCCCAGACCACCTGAAGCCCCTTTAGCATCCACAAAGAAACCAGACCATTTCAGGCGCACTCCAAAGGTTTGAGCCGCTGCTTCCCTATCTTGTTTAGTCTCCTGGATACAGACTATATTTGGGTGCGTTTGATCAAAACCTCGCTTGATCATCCGCCTTTTGTCAGGGGCATTGCAGCCCCTGACGTTCCACGTTAGGATTTTCATTGTTGTCCAGGAGAGAATAAATCTCTCCCGGATCTAAGCTTTGATTGGCCCTTCTTGTTGCCAGCATCTTCCAGTAGTTTCTGAATTGATTTCCTTCCTCGGGTTTGCTGACCACCTGTTTTGGCTTTGCCGGATTGTGCTTTAGATTGGCAGATCAATCGTTGTTCAGTAATACCTAAGTCCTCCTGAAGCCCAAATTCATCCTCCATATTGTCTAGATCTGCTTCCTCTTTTGATTGGAACCCCATATCAGATTTTGCTATGGACTTTAGAATGGCTTGGGGTGAATCTTCAGGGGAGCCCAAGAAACCGATGGGTGTAGCAATGTTAGCTCCCTCATAAACTAACAATCTTTGTGTGTTTTCAATGGCACCCGTAGATTGAGGTTCTAATAAGCATTGCGTGGAGGCGTTCCCGATTACTGTCTGGTTTGAGACAGGTGTCTTGTTGGGAGGAGCCTCTGAAACTCCCGTTGGATCCTTCATTTCTTGGGAAAACTTAGGACCTTCTTGATTTCCTTCAAATGCAGAAACATCTGGTGCTACCGTCTTGGCAGAAAGAGTGATGGGCGGGCTGCCTGGGATTTCTGTTGACTGGGTTGTTTTTCCTAGATTTGTGCGTTGGGGTAGATTCTTTGGATGAGAACATATTAGCTAGTTTGTCCTCCAGACTTCGCTCTGAGGTATTTTTACCTTTTTGGAGTTTTTGGCATTCTTGCTCTTTGTGCCCCCATTCCTTACAAGATTTGCATTTCTCCAGGATTGCTTCAACCTGTATCTCTTGACACCAATACCCTTCCGCAGTCCTGATCTCAACATCTTTGGGATGTAATGGATGCGGCTTCCACAAAATGCATATTCTGGCATACATACAATACTCTTCCTTTGAAATAGCCTCATCAGCTTTCAAGAAAATGCCTAGTTTGTTGCCGATGATTTCCAAAGTTTTAGCATTCCAGTATTCAAAGGGAAGATTGTAAAGTCTAATCCAGATGGGTATTTCCTCTATTAAGGATTGCTTGGGGTTGAAATTGGGGATCCAATCTTTAATGTACATACTGATACCATTCATCATAAAAGGGCCATTAAAGAGGATTACCGTTTTTCTCTCACAGAGCTGACGATGATTAGGAAGAAACCATTTGGTAGAGTTTTGATACCAAAGTGCTGCCCCCATTCCTCGTCCACCCATGCCCTCAGATTGGGATAAGCCGGCCATCCTCCGCCCCATTTCAAGTAGAAACCCCTTTCGCGTAGCATCTAGACTGAAGCTTTCTAGCTTTTGGTTTCAATCTTGATGTTCACCGATTGTTTGTCATTTGTCATAGGTACTTCCTGGGTGATTGGTTTGGCTTGTTGTGCTGGCCGTGGGACCCATGCTTGTACTCCCGGAATAATCTTTGGGAAACCCCAACGATTCTGACCTGGAAGGAGAGTATTGACTCTGCAATCTCCAAATGCCGGATGACGTGCCTTCCCAATTTGCTGCTGGTGTGAAAAAGTATACGGGCACTTGAAATTACGCACAGAAAGGTGTCCTTGACCACCATGGCTTCTGTCAGAACCTCGATCTTCGAAATGAAAAGGCCTGCGCTGCTCCATTATGATACCGTGCGTTTCTATTCATAGGAAATTTTGTTATTTTATGAATGAATAGAAATGAATATGAAAATTTAGTTATTGTTCATTTTGTATAAAAAAATTTAGGTTTTTTCCTATATAAATTTATATACAGAATATCGAATACATAAAATTTGCATTAAAAAGCTGAATTTAAATGCTTGTGCAGATTCTCAATCACAATGCCGCGTGTGAAAGACTTCGCATGGACACATTGCACACCGATTGTTGGTAGTACAACAAAGGTTAAATGCAATTGGTGCCTAAACGTAGTTAGTGGTGGAATTTACCGCCTCAAATGGCATTTGTCAAAAGAACCGGGAAATAACACTACAATATGCCTGAAATGCCCTGCAGATGTTGCATACCAGGCCAAAAGAGCTCTTGATGAAATTCCTGAAAAGAAGGCAAAAAAGGCAAGAACTGGGTTTGAAATTGGTTCCAGTGCTACAAGTGTTAGGAGGAATCAATCATATGAGGAAGATGGTACAGGGGAGGGTTTCAGGGAATTCGAGAGTAGTAGAAAAACTACTACAACACATGGCCCAAACACAGGTGGGGGGAACATCAACGATTTCTTTGCACCTCGTACTACGCCTGGATCGCAGACCACTTTGGAGAGTACAGGGTGGAGGAAAACTGTCCATGACCAAGCAATGAATGGGATTTCAAATTATTATTTCTCCTCTACTTTGGCATTCAATTCTTGTAGATCTCCATATTGGCAAGCTATGATGGATGGTGTTGCAGCTGCAGGGCTTGGGTTTAAAGCTCCATCTTATGAGACAATGAGGGTTGGTATCCTCAATGATGCAGTAAAAGATGTTGAACATGTGGTTGATGAGCATCGGTTAGTGTGGGCTAATATTGGGTGCACCATTATGTCAGATGGATGGACAAATAGAAGGAACCGCTCCCTCATCAACTTCCTCGTCTCTTCTGATACATACACTATTTGTAAAATTTGTGGACACATCACATGTGATGAAATCTGCAACTGCATTGTTCGAGATGTATGACTCAGTAGTCATGGATGTGGGGCTACAAAATGTGGTTCAATTTATTACAGACAATGTTGCTGCTTGTGTTGCTGCCGGGAAAGTGTTGACAGACAAATACCCCTCCATGTTTTTTACCCCATGTGCAGCACATTGCCTTGATTTAACCCTAGACGACATTGGAAAATTTGAATGGGTTAAGGAGGCATTGCAAAAGGCTCGCACAGTTACCAGATACATCTACAATCACACAAGGATTTTGAGTATGATGCGCCAATTCACAGGGGGCAAGGAGCTGGTTTGACCAGGGGTGACAAGGTTTGCAACACACTTCCTTGCACTACAGACTCTAGTTCAACAAAAAATGAACTTGAGACACATGTTTGTTCCAACGGAGTGGATGGACTTAGGCTTCTCAAGTCAAACAGATGGCATAAGAGTGGCAGACTACATATATTCTACCAATTTTTGGGAAGCTATTGAACAAGTTGTACAATTCTCAGAGCCTCTAGTAAAAGTCTTGAGACTAGTGGACGGGGATAAAGCCCCAATGGGATATTTATATGAGGCCATGGATAGGGCCAAGGAGGTGATGAAGGGTAGGTTGGAAAATGACAGGATGAGGTATCAGCCTTTATGGGACATAATTGATAGGAGATGGGATGGACAGATGCACTCTCCTCTTCATGCTGCAGGATACTTTCTCAATCCGACATTTTTCTACTTCACAAATTTCATAGATATTGATGCTGAGATCACACAAGGCTTGTTCAGGTGCATGGAAAAAATGTTTCAAAGCACAGAGAAATTGCAAGCTGCTATGTCAAAGCTGCAAATGTAAAGAAGGCTACAGGTTTTCTCTCATCTAGGGCTGCCGAGGAAGGCAAAACGACCTTCCAACCAGGTAGACTCAATAAACTTTTGATAGTCCATTTATTTTGTTGACATGATCAAGAAATCTGTTAGGATTTGAAGATATTCTTACATGATATCATTTGCCCATAATGTGTTTTTCAGCTCAATGGTGGGAATGTTTTGGTCACGAATGCAAAAATCTCAGGTGGATGGCGATACACATTTTGACCCAGCCATGCAGCTCATCCACCTGTGAGCGTAATTGGAGTGTTTTTGAACACATACATTCCAAGAAACACAACCGTCTAACACAAAAACGGATGAATGACTTGGTGTTTGTTCACCGCAACCTTCGCTTGAAGTTGAAGAAAGCTCAAGGTAGGAGTTTTAATAACTTGCACTCCATTGAAGTTTTATTCATTGTGTTTTTCACTTGTAGGCAAAGACTAATTTATACATGGAAAAAAACAGGAAGTATTGAGGATGACTCCCCAATTGACCTCGACGAGATAGATTCAGAGTCTGAGTGGATTGTTGCGCCTGAAAGTGATGATGATGATGATGATGATTATGTTGTTGTGCCTGAAGATCTTGAAATCATGAAAGAGGCCAATGTTTCACAAAGTATTATTGAAGTAGTTAGGTTAGGGACTTTTCGAGGACAAGCATCAGCAGGGCCTCCTGCCCCCTAGCATGCCATTGGCTACTTTTGAGTTTTTGGAACTTTGTACTTAATTTATAGGTTGACTTTGTACAAAGTCACAAACTATGTTGTAATTGATATTTTGACAATTATCCCAATCTAGTTATCTTTTATGCTATTGTGGTATGTTTTATGCAATATAAGCAGCGATAAGTATATAAATGCTGAAAATCTATTCTCTACTATCTACTGGTCTAACTCTATATTTTATTTGCTCTCAATATATATATGATGTGGAAATGTCCTTTAATTTAAAAAAAAAGTAATTTTTTACTATTTTTCTTTAAGTTATTACGTTTATTTGTAAATTCAATTTTTTCCCGATTTTAAAAAAAATCCTACTCTTTTGGTTTGCCGATTTTTTCCAAAATGATTTATGCTACTATGCCTGGTACCATTGGGTTGATCAGATATTCAGGGACTAACTATTTATAGTAAGTCATATTTGCAGAGTTACTATTTTTGGTAGGGCACCTGGATACATGGTATATGCAGTGGTTGCCCTGTTTTTCAGTTGACTTAGTGAAATAATGATATTTGTGCAAGTTTTGTTATTTAATTATTAATAAAGGTGACTTTATTAATAATTAATCATTAAAGGGAAATTATAAAGTTATAAAGTCACTTTATGCACAATGGGGCCATGACCCTCAATTTAAGTGACTTAAAAGTGCATTAATTGAATATGATTTATGGGGCCGAATATTAAAAGCAATTTATAGAGTCAATGTGAGAACATAATATATATCATTTAAATGATAGTAAAAAACATTTATTGTGACCTTGACTTTGGGCATCCATATTGGAGAATTATTATAAAGTTATTATGCAACCCTAAAATGTATTTGAAATGGAATTAAAAAGCACAAAGGGATCGATCTAATTGGGAGATGTATAAAAGCACATCAAAAAGAAAATCAACTTGACTATTGAATGATTATTTGTCATTGCTATTTGGTGTTTGCGATTGGAGCTAGAGAACAAGGGTTTTCAGCTGTACCAAGGCATTGGAGATTGTTCAATCTTCATTGTTGTTGCATTCTGAGGTGGTGAGAGATCCATTGAAGTTTGATTTCAGGAGGGCTTCATTTAGAGGCTCTAATTGTGCAAAATTGGTGAAAGCCTTAAGGGTTTAGATGCGGAGTTTCAAAGATTACTTCCAGAATACCCTTGCAGCCATTGTTGATCAGATTTTCAATTATTCTTTTGCTGCTACAATAACACGTGAACAGTACCCGCTACAGTGCTTTGCATATTTGTTGAAAATTACTTAAGGGTTACACACTTGATTGAAGGGATATTTTGAGAAAAACTTGTGGCTGCAACTAGCATTGTTCTTAGCAACAATATACAGGCTGTACAAGCATCTATAGGGCCACGTGCTGTCTATACAGCCAAGATGTGCTTCATAAAGGCTGAAACACCTTCATTCATTGGCTGCTATTTCATCCATTGTGAGCGCCCAGCAAAGTCAAGGCATTTTGCATACATTTTTGAGTGGACAAATCATTTATAGCTGCAGATCGATTACATTTCCAGATTCATATGTTGCTGGTAATTTCCAGAATTTAATGACTACAACCAGCAGGCTATCTCGGGTATGCCTTGTGAATGTTTGAGCATTGTATATATTTTACAAGTGAATAAGAATCATTTGCAGCTCTATTGCATTTCCAGTCTATTTTAGTTTATTATATTACCTGTACTATCTTTCTTGCCTGGCATCATATGGTGAAAACTCAAGGAAATTCATATATTATCAAAACTTCAAAACAAGTATATCCTTTGCATAGCAAATCAGTGGGTTGGTGAAGTTAGAACCTGTTGGGGTTCTTACAAGTTCAACTTTGTTTAACAATTACATGTTGGAGTTGCCTACAATCAGGTCTAAAGAATGAAAATTTTCATGTTGATTTTAATCTTTTGGATGGGAATTGAGTTGATGATTTGATATCATTTGAATTAGAAAGTTCAAAGTTCATAAGAAGTTTCATGAATCCATTGCAAGGGTTTAACACAATTCTTTTCTTTTCTTTTGCAAGGTGACTATGAAGAGTCTCTAAGGCAAGAAAGATTATGGAAAGATGAAGGATGAAAGGTGGCTTCCACTTCAAGGGTTTAGGACAAGCAAGATGGTTCGAGATTGAAAGCCAAAATGAAGATTCTAATCCAAGTTCAAGGTTCAAGTACATGAAATACCTACATCACTTTTACAAGTTCGAAATCATGGCAATGCGAAGATTTCCAAGAAGGTGAAGAAAGTTCATGAAGATCAAACAATTTGGGAATATGAACCAACACAATCAGAGACTTCATGATGTTGAGTATCAAGAGATATATTTTTTCATGACCAAGGAAGTAATCAAGTTTATGGGATAAGCATGCTGAGGTGGCATCCATTCATCTTCAACCAATTTGAAGGCTCCAGTTGCATGTGTCCAAGCTCATTTAGTAAAATCATGCCAAGTATACATGTGGAGTCCAAATAATGCTTTGATCTAATCTATTTTCTTATTGGTCAATCAAAGCATTCTAATTTCCTCATTGGCTCACAAGGTGGGGCTTCTTTGTAAATTAGTCAAGCATTTAATGCTTGTAGCTAGTAGTTATCTTAGGTCCTTGTTAGCTAAATCTTGGTCCTTGATCTTGAGTCAATCTTGGTCATTCATTGTATTTGAGCAACTATAAAAGGCCAAGGCCTCCTCATTTGTAAATTATTAGATTTAGAGAAGAGTAGGAGACTTGTTAAGATTGTTGCAATACTACCAGGATTGTTCATAATTCATTTTTGGTCTTTATGGTGGATTACTTGTATTATTTTGGATTATTGCATGGTTTCTACAATTTCTCACTTAGAGTAGGATTTTATTTATGTTGAGCAGTAGTTGTGTAGATGAATGAAAGATATTGTTGTTGGTGATTATTGGTGAAGAGAGTGTCCATACCTCTTGGTACTTGCTGATTGTAAGTAATAGTGCAAGGTTAGTCCGGGCCTAATTGCAAGCATCTAACTCAAAAAAACTTTAGTGGCGAATATTCGCCATCTGACGAATATTTCATGTTGGCACTTTGGCCTTATCAATTTCATCTTTGAACTTCTTCAAATGGTTGTAAGGAGTTGTGATTATTGGCTTTGCTACTTCCTCCAGCTCAATCAAATGCTCAAACCCTCTTTTTGGAGGTCTTCCTTGGGGTATCTCACTGAAGACTAGATTGTGCCTATCTAACAATTCCTATCCACACGCATTGTCTCCAAAGGCACGATAGTCAATACACATTCTCAAAGTCCCGTCCTTCACCAAAACAACAAAGGACACAAATGAACTTGAAGTGGGCCTGATGTGATCCCTACATTGAACTAAAATAGATGGTATTGTTTTGGCATTGACTATCATGCCTTGATCAAGATGATAAACAATAGGTACCATATTCCTAGGATAGATGAGCTGCATGGTGCAATTTACCTTTCCAAGATAGATCTCAAATCCGGGTACCATCTCAAGTCAAAATAAGAGATCAGGATGTCCATAAGATTGCTTTTAGGTGCCATCATGGGCATTGTGAGTTCTTGGTTATGCCCTTTGGGTTGACCAATGCTCCTACAACATCCCTATCCTATATGAATCATGTGTTCAACAAATAGCTGTAGAAGTTCTTGTTGGTGTTCTTTGATCAAGTATTGGGGATCATGGAGGCACAATCATTGTATGCTAAGGATTCAAAATGTGAGTTTGGAATGACAAAGATCTTGTATTTAGGATACATTATCAGTACTCGAGGAGTGCAGGTACATCAGAAGAAGATACAAACAATCTCAGATTGGCCACCATCAAGGATTCTTATGGATCTACGAGCTTTCTTTGGGTTGTGCAACTATTTTAAGAGGTTTGTTAAGGGGTTTGCACAACTTGGGACACCTCTAACAAACCTTGCTAAGAAGGGGGCTTTCAGATGGACATGAGAGACTCAACGAGCATTTTACAAGCTTAAGGAAGTGATGAGCACTTGTCTAGTTCTAGCAATGCCTGACTTCACCTAGCCCTTTGTTTTGGAATGTGATACATCAGATGAAGGCATTGGAGCAGTATTGATGCATAAGACACCCCATCGCTTATGCGAGTTGGAAGCTTAGGGATGTTGAAAGGCTCTACTCCATCTACGACAAGGAGATGCTGGCCATCATGCATGCATTGGTGAAGTTTAGATAGTACCTACTATGTGGGAGATTTGTGGTCAAGACCGATCACACAATTTGAAGTATTTCTTGGAATAAAAGGATCCGAACCATAGGCAATAGAGTTTGTAAAATCCAAGCTTATGACTACAACATAGAATATGTTAAGGGTAAGAAAAACATTGTTGTTGATGCCCTTTCTAGAAAACCCATTGCTTGTTCTTTGATGTTGATCTCAATTGATTAGAAGGCTCATCTCTTGGTTGAATATTCCAAGAATACTACTTGTGAAATAATGGATGGTTGAATTCAGGTAAACAAGTATAAGGTAGTAGATGATATCATCTACTACAGGGACATAGTATATTTGGTGCCCAAATCTATAAGCTAAAAGAAAAGATTTTGAAGGTCATCCATGACATTCCATTGGCAGAACATCCTGGTTATTCTACGATCTACAGAGTAGACATAGAGGTTCTCTTGGAAGAGCCTCAAAGACGATGTTTTGTGCCATGTACGGGAGTGTCTGACTTGTTAA
The DNA here is from genome assembly GCA_018584345.1 of Thuja plicata. Taxonomy (NCBI): domain Eukaryota; kingdom Viridiplantae; phylum Streptophyta; class Pinopsida; order Cupressales; family Cupressaceae; genus Thuja; species Thuja plicata. The sequence continues at coordinate 3,422,856 of MU227968.1, read as the reverse complement.
CAAAACAAGTTAGAACATACTTTCCAGCTGATTTGTTGCAGCCACTACCCATTCCAAATCAGAAGTGGGAGAGCATATTGATGGATTTCATCACCAGTTTGCCCAAAGTCCAAGGATGAGATTGCATCTTTGTTGTAGTGGATTGACTCACCAAGTTTTCCCATTTCTATGCCTTTCCACCATAATTCATAATCGCCTGACTATTGCCAGCAATTGAGATAGTAGATTCCTCAATGCAATCTGGCAAGAACTTTTTAGATTAGCAAGCACAAAATTAACCCCTTGTATGAGCTATCAACCACAAATAGATGGGCAAACAAAGATTGTGTGAATAAGCGGGTTGAGGGATACTTACAAAATTACGTAGCAAGATATCAAAAGGTTTGGATAAAATGGCTACATTGGGGGAACCTTGCTACAATACCACCTATCATATGTCGATATGGGTATTGTAACAATGTCTCCAAAGGCACAATAGTCACTGCACATTCTCAAAGTCCCATTCTTCTAATTCACCAGAACGATAGAGGATGCAAATGGACTCAAACTAGGCTTGATGTGACCCCTATTTAAAACTCCTTGATGATCTTCTCGATCTCATCTTTGAACTTCTTCAGATGTATGTAAAGAGTTGTGATTATTGGATTTGCTCCTTCCTCCAGTTCAATTGAATGCTCAAATCCTCTTTCTGGAAGTCTCCCTAGGTGTATCTTCCTGAAGACTAGACTATGCCTATCTAACAATTCTTGGATATCATCATGATAGTGCTTGGGATAGTCGCTAGAAGATTTGGAAGAAATCAAACATTTAGCTGCCCAACCAACATCTCTGTGTTTGATAATGGCCTCCATCCTCTTAGCTTAATCGACTTGGGGTGCATCATTGGACATTCCCCTTAAGACCACCTTCTTGCCATCAACTTTGAATTGAAACTCGGAGTGTGTTTATGCATCCATTGAATACCCAAGATAGCATCCGTATCATTTAAGTCAACATCATAAAAATCATAAGTAATAGTGTAGTTACCTAGAGTAATGCTTAGTCATGGAATCTTTGGTAACCATGGCACTTGATAGCCATTGGCTACCTTAACATCAAAACCCTAATGGTCCTTAGTCGATAGGCCTCTTGTGGCAACTAAGGCGCAGAATTTTTGAAATTGTGGGTGGCTCTGCTATCAATCAATACAGTCACCTATTGCCCCTGTAAGACTCCACGCACTTGGAAAGTACTATATTGTGGTGTTCTAGACAAAGTGGTAGTACTTCCACTTTTCTCCTCCTTAGGTGATTGTTTCTCCTCTTGAGACTGCTCCTCATTTGACTCATTAAGATTGCAGTCTTGATTTTGTTGTTTTTTCCTCATTAAGAAAGACCACCTCCATATAATGTATTTTCTTTCCCAAGACACTTGTGTACTAGTTCCCAAGGCTCCTTACAATTGAAGCCCAATTTCTTTCTCCATAGTTCATTTTGAGCTTCATTATCCAATCTATCATACTTAGGCCACTCTTTATAAAAGGTCCTTTCTATTTTGTCTTTCTGAGATGAGGACTCTTATGCGTAGAAGAATCAACCTCCCTTGCCTTTTTGATAGCTTCATGAAGGGTGCTAGGGCTAAGGGCTTTTATCCATCCCCTTAAAGGATCTAACCATCCAGTGTCATGTCCTTGACATGTAAAAACCTAAACGAGTATCTGAAAATCGTCTTACTCGTAAGACTTCACGATTTCTTGCAAATATCGAACCTATGAAATGAATGATGACTAGAAAAGATAATAAAGTGCAGAGGTATTCTAAAGAAGTGATAAAGATTATGAATGATATGTTATATGCAGCGATCCATAATGTCAAAGAGCAATTGTACGCAGCAATCAATGTATGAAGTTGATAACACAAGACAAAGTTGTTGGAGGCAGCAATAAACATGAAGACAACGACTTCCTTATCGTAGAACATGCAACGACTCATATACATAAAGACAGTGTGTATTTTTTTGTTAAGAAAGGAGACAAGATCTTGTTAATAATAAACTGCAACTATATTGAGAAATACATCGCTTAAAGAATTGTTAATTACGACCAATGACTCAAATTAAAGAATTGCTTACATGAACCGACCAAAGATTGTGTCTATTAAGAAGGTTATCTTTTTCAAGAGATACTACCTCTTACGAAGGGGTGTGTGAAAGATATTAATGAGGAAGGAGATAGGCAGTTGCCGAGAGGGTAATCAATAAAGAAAAGATAATAAAGAAGACTCCTTGTGAAATTATAATGGTGGATGTGAACAATTTCCAAGCCATATTGACTAGTGAAGGGTTATACAAAGCACTAGTAAATCTCCTCTGGGCGCAGATTGCATTTTGGAGGCTATTGAAGATTAATGTGCTGTTGCTATATGTTCCAGATTGATAAATGTAATTTTGGCTATTGATTTTAGATTTCTATTTGTAATAAAAAGGACTAAATTAAGATAAATCCCAAAAACGGACATTACATCCATGAGCAATACAATCAACCTTCATTCAGAAATGTCAGTGACCAACACAAACAATCTCTGAAAATCGGCAATATATGTGTCAACTGAACTCGACTGCTTCAACTGGGCTAGCTCCTTAAAATGAGTTCAAGATCCCTTTTATCAAATCTTTCTACGAGTCTCTCAGTAAATTCTAGATAGGATGTGATCTGAGCGTGCCCCATGGTGATCATTCCATGATGCCACCATTCATGTGCATTGCCGTCAAGGTGAACAACATACTTTATTGCTTCTTCTTTTGGCACGGGGTGAGCTGGTAGTAGCTGTCTACTTTTGAACCCATGCTCCAGTTGTAGTCTTACCAAGGCCATCAGACCATTCATGTTGTTGATCATGGTCTGAGCCATCCTGTCCAACAATTGAGCCATTTGTTGTTTTTTGTTCACTGCTTAGTAATGAAATTATTGAAAAGATCAGCCAGAGGGTCTCCTCTTTCATCCATATTAACTCCTCTTTGTTCACTCCCTCTTGTAGCAAAGTTGAACTATTTGCACCACTGCTGGGAGTTGAACTTTGATGAACTCCCAAATTTACGGACACAGTCTTAAGAACCTTCAGGAACTTGAATGGGCAGCGATCCATAATGTCAAAGAGCAATTGTACACAACGACCAATGCATGCAATTTATAACACGAGACAAAGTTGTTGGAGGCAACACTAAACATGAAGACAACAACTTCCTTAGCATAGAACATGCACTGACTCAGATACATAAAGACAATGCCTATTTTTTGTTAAGAAAGGAGACAAGATCTTGTTAATAATAAATTGCTACTATATTAAGAAAAGCAATGCTTAAAGAATTGTTAATTAAGGCCAACGACTCATAATTAAGAATTGTTTACATGGACCGACCAAAGGTTGTGTCTATTAAGAAGGATATCTCTTTCAAGATATACTACCTCTCACAAAGGGGTGTGTGAAAGATATTTATGAGGGAGGTGATAGGCAGTTGCTAGGAGGGTAATCAATAAAGCAAAGATAATAAGACAGACTCCTTGGGAAATTATAACGGTGGACGTGAACAACTTCCAAGGCTATTGACTGGTGAAGGGTTGTACAAAGCACTGCTAAATCTCCTCTGGGTGTAGACTGCATTTTGGAGGTTATTGAAGATTAATGTGCTGCTGTTATTTATTCCAGATTGATAAATGTAATTTCTGTTGTTGATTTCAGACTGCTATCTGTAATAAAATGGACTAAATTAAGGTAAATCCGAAAAAGGAACATTACATCCATGAACAATACAATCAACCTTCATTCAGAAATGTCAGTGGCCAATACAGACAATCTCTGAAAATCAGCAATACGTGTGTCAACTGAACTCCACTTCTTCAACTGGTCTAGCTCCTTAAAATGACTTTAAGATCCCTTTTATCAATTCTTTCTATGAATCTCTCAATAAATTATGAAAAGGATGTGATTTGAGCGTGCCCCATGGTGATCATTCCATGATGCCATCATTCGTGTGCAATCCCGTCAAGGCGAATAGCAACATACTTTATTGCTTCTTCTTTTGGCATGGGGTGAGTTGGAAGTAGGTGTCTACTTTTGAACCCATGCTCCAGTTGTAGTCTTACCAAGGCCATCAAAGAAAGGAAGGCTAAGCTTTCCAATCTTCCTCTGCAGATCATTGTTTTTCTTTCCATTGCCCTTATTACGTAAATGCCTCATCCTGAGATCTGTATAATCCTGAAGAGATATCGTGTTGAAATTCAGGTCACGCATCAATCCAATCCCATTGTTGCTGTGTGTTTTATGGCACAAACAACTCAGAATAAAATACCAAGGGTACTCTATCCTCTCTTGAACAAAGTCTCCAATGTGCTAAACTACGTGATCACAAAGTAATTCCAAGATTCCAAATGCACGTGATTTTGCTATTCAGGATAGACTCTCGTGGTAGGATGATATGCTAAAAACCTCCAAGGGGGGACTTACATAGTTTCTCAAGATTTTATCTTTCAAATTTTGGATAACAAATTTAATTTTTTCTCTTTTTTTTTTGGATTTTTTGGGTTAACTCTTACAAAGGTTTTGAAAATAAAATGAAAAAGAGGAGGGTTTGGGAAGATAAGTCTAACCCTAAACTAATCTTATGAACTCTGTAAACAAGATTGCAAAGTGGAATCTAAAACCTATCCTTGCTTTGCCAAATTCAACAACTTCACAAGAGCGGTGCTATCTTCTAAGGTATTCAAAGAGTTTTCACATCACACATATTCACCAACATTTTGAACAATGAATATAGTAATGGAAGTTAAGTTTTCTTTCAAGTGTTCAGACTAACCTTGCAAAATATCTGAAATCATCCAATTATAAAAGGTATGAACATATTGATTCCACAATAAACTTTCTCATCAAATCCTTCATTCAGTTTAACAACTTGAAAATAAAATCTATTCTAAGTGAGAAACAAGAAACTATGCAACTTGCAAATGATATCAAATTCACCAACAATTGAATAATGAATTTAACTAAGAAGTGTTTATGCAACAATCTCTCCAAATCTCTCTTACAAATGAGAGATGAGAGTCTTATAGGAGTTCAAAAACAAATGAAGGGCCAAGATCAATTTAAGATTGACGACCAAGACTTAGAAAACTATACCCTAATTAGGGTTTACAATGATTATCTAAAGAGAACCATTGAAAAATGAACAACTCAGATGAAGCTTTCTTGTAGAAGAAAGCGTCCCTTGTAAAATTCCCAAGTTTCTAGAAGCTATTCTCAGGGGAAAAATTGCGAATATTCTGATGGTAATTATGTTGTTGACAATTCAGATGTTTATTTATAACTGATTTGATACATGTATATGTTCACACAAGAGTCCATGCATATTCCAGAATTAATATTCAAGTCTACAACAAAGATATAAATCCAGGATATAAGTCTAAATTTTAACGTGTGCACTTGTATATATATCTGTGGCAAAACAATCCAAACTTTGTGTCCTCTGTCTGTTTCTTTATGTATTGTATACGCCCGCTGCTATACTTCTAGTTCGAGTTCAATCTCCCCACTGTCTTTCCGCAGACTAGCCACATGACCCATCTTTGGTGGACACGGAACAAACCCGACAATTTAACAATCCGTGTCCTCTTTGCCAAGCCGGACACGATGCATGCCTTGTCATTTGCTAAGGGGCTTGCCGTATACGACAAGCGTTCATCTTCTGCTGGGAAAAGATACAGATGGTTGTGAGTCACCGACTTCCACCCATACACGTCCAAATCCGTTTGTCTTCACCTAGGAAAGACATGTACGACTATCGTGAGTCCCGTCTTCAAACTTCTTGCTGCTAGACTTCTTCGTAAATGGTGTTTCCAACTCGGTCGATGCATAGATGCTAAGAACTAGATGTGAAAACCTCCAGGTTAGGGACCCGCGTTCTAGCGGACAGAATGATTGTCTCTATTCTATGACTTCTGCAGTTAGAACTGCTTCCACAAATGATCGCCTTCTATCACCACTAACCCCACTAGGCCAGACCGTAATCTGACAAAAGGAATTGAAACTTGTCTTCACTCGTACCCAATTTCAAGAGATATTCCAATTTGCCTGATCCCTTCACGAGACCACCATTTATTGCCACCAGAGTCGGTTGTGGTGTTCCCGTAGGGAAAACTATCTTATTGAGTATTCCTGTAAGAGAAACTATCTTATTGACATAGTGTTAAATGAACACTAGTTTTATTCAAACCAAACACCTTATAATTATTTAATATTAATTAATTTGACCATTTACTTAATATTAAATAATTAACACCTCTTATTAGCGAAATAATCAACCTTTATTTTGGGGACATGACAGTCTCCCCTGCCCTGTGTGTTGCTTGCCCACAAGCAACTGTAAATTCGGATGTGTCAGGATCTGCTCATGTTCCCAAGTAGCATAGTCCAAGGGCAAATCCTTCCATTTGATAAGATATTCGTGAATTGTTCGGTTATGCAGATGTCGGCCCCGCGTTTCTACAATCTCCTCTGGAACCATCTCAATTTTTCCTTCCTCATCCAAGGGAGGTAAATTTTTTGAAACTGTGACCTGTTGTCCTAAAGCCTTCTTGAGACAAGATACGTGAAAAACATTGTGTATACTGCTACCAACTGGTAAATCCAGTGCATATGCAACCTTTCTAGGTTTTCCAATAATTTGATAAGGGCCATAAAATCGAGGCTTCATTTTCTCAGCACCACTACACTTGAGAGATGATTGTCGATAGGGCTGTAATCCGAGGTACACTAAATCACCAACATAAATTTTTTGTCAATTTTGAGCACAATGTAAATTTTCTTTGAGGGTTTTCAAGATGTCCTGACACTCCTGAAGCCAATCTCGTGACTTGGGCACAATACTGTTATCAAAAGCAAGATCAACAAAGGATAAAGCATCATACCCATATAATGCCTTAAATGGTGACATACCTATAGACATATGGAAAGTAGTATTATAACAATACTCCCCCAAATGTAACCATCAAATCCAAGCCTTTTGATGCCCTACGACATAATTACGAAGGTAACCTTCGATCCATTTGTTGACTATTTCTGTCTAACCATCGGTCTATGGATGATAACTAGTGCTGTGATGCAAAACTGTACTTGTCAACCTGAATAATTCTGCCCAGAAGTTACTTAAAAACCTACTATCTCTATCACTGACGATATTCCTTGGTAGACCATGTAAACGGAAAACTTCTCTGAAAAACAATTATGCAACCTGAACAGCCGTGAATTCTGTAGTGATAGCGAAGAAGTGGGCAAATTTTGTTAGCCTATCAACCACAACAAAAATACAATCTTTTCCTTGCACCCGAGGTAGTCCAATAATGAAATCCATTGATATACTTTCCCATTTCTTATCCGGAATAGGTAAAGGCTGCAACAACCTTGCGGGATAAGAATGTTCTGCTTTATTTTGCTGACATGTGATACATTCCTTGACGTATTGCATAACATCAATTTTGAGTCCTTTCCATGTGAATCTTTCAAGGATGTGCCGGTACGTTTTGAAATAGCCTGGGTGTCCTGCTAAGGGCAAGTCATGAACTGTTTGCAAAATTCTCAATTTTAACTTAGATTCAGGCACTAAGAAGATTCTATCTTTGTAGTAAATAATATCATTCACAACTTTGTATTTATCATCCTGAACATTCCCATCCAATAAATCACATGCAAATTCATTCTTAGAATACTCAATGAATAAAAGAGATTTCCAATCAGCTGTTAATCCTGATATAGGATTCGTTTCAGGTTTCCTAGATAATGCATTAGCAACCACATTGTTCTTACCTTTAACATATTCAATCTCAAAATCATAAGCTTGGATCTTACTGATCCATTTCTGTTGCCTGTCATTTAAATCTTTTTGGCTCAAGAAATATTTCAAACTGTTATGATCAGTTTTAACCAAAAACTGACCTCCCACTAAATATTGTCGAAATTTAGCTAATCCATGCATTATTGCTAACATTTCCTTATCATAGATTGAATACAACCTTTCAGTATTATTGAGTTTTTTGCTTTCATAAGGTATAGGATGTTTGTTTTGCATTAAACTGCTCCTATGCCTTCACCAGAAGCATCACATTCTAAGACAAATGGCTGATTGAAGTCTGGAAGAGCAAGAACTGGACAAGAACTCATTACCCCTTTGATTTTATCAAATACTTGTGCTTTTGCAGTCCATCTGAATGCTCCCCTCTTGGTGAGATCTGTCAATGGCGCACCTAGCTGGGAAAATCCTTTAACAAATCTCCTATAATAACTGCATAAGCCAAAGAAACCCCTTAAATCTAAAAGATTCCATGGAGGTGGCCAATCCAAAATGGCTCTAATCTTCTCGTGATGTACCTGCACACCTTTAGCACTGATCATATGACCTAAATACAAAATTCTTTTCATACCAAATTCATATTTAGATGCCTTTGCATAAAGCGACAGTGATTCCATTATATCCAAAATCTCATCAATATGTCTTAAGTGTTCCTCCCAAGTCTTGCTATAAATCAGTATATCATCAAAGAAAACAAGCAAAAATTTCCTCAGTTGCTTGTTAAAAATATGATTCATACAAGACTGAAATGTAGCTGGAGCATTTGTCAGTCCAAAAGGCATAACCAAAAATTCATGGTGACCATAATGACAACGGAAATCCGTTTTATGAATATCCTGTTCCCTTAACTTAATCTGATGATGTCCCGATCTCAGATCAATTTTAGAAAAATACACAGCACCATGTAATTCATCTAACAATTCATCAATGCGGGGAATCACATACTTTTTTTTTATGGTCTTTTTATTGAGGGCATGATAATCTATACACATGCGTAGAGTTCCATCTTCCTTTTTGACCAGCACCACCGATGAAGCAAATGGACTCGAACTGGGCCTAACGTGTCCCATATACAACAATTCCTTAATAGCCTTTTCTATTTCATCTTTGAATGCCTTAGGGTACCTGTATGGAGTAGTGATGACTGGCTTTGCCCCTTCTTCCAATCAATTGTATGTTCAAAACCTCTATTTGGGGGTACTCATGGGGGTATATCACTGAAGACCAACTTGTGTGAATATAATACTTGCAACAAATCACCTGAATAGTGCTTAGATTCAAAACTTGTTACCTTTGTAGAAATCAAGCATTGTGCTAATCAAACAACCTCTCCATGACAAAAAATAGCCTCCATCCTTTTAGTAGTAACAATCCTGGGCCCACCATTTGACATTCCCTTGAGTATCACCTTTTGTCCATCAACCTTAAAAGAAAATTCCATGCGTTTGACACTCTGAGAATATTTATCCAAAGTTTCCATCCACTGAATTCCTAAAACAACGTTAGTATCTGCCAAATCAATCACATAGAAATCGCCTATTACTGTATAATTACCCAAGGCAATACTTAATTGTGGAACCTTATGTGTACTTACTGAATTCAAGATATGTGTCTACCTGATTATGACCCAATGTGACCTGCCCATGGTGCTACCATTCATGTGCTACTCCATCTAAATGTAACGCTGCATATTTAATAGCTTCATCCTCCATCATAGGATTTAATTAGAAATAGGTGTCTAACTTTTGGACCCAAGCCCTGGCAGTTGTCTTGCTTGTACCATCAAAGTAAGGTATGGACATCTTCCCTATTTTCCTCTGTAGTTCACTATTGTAGTTTCTACCCCTATGAGGCCTATGTTTCATCCTAACATCCATGTATTGTCTAAATGACATGTGCAATCTGAATTCGGCCCCAGCTGATTCCCAATCATTCAAAATTTCATCTTGTACCTCTCTAACAGTAGGTTCATGTACTGGCTACATATTTCTAGGGGTAAAATTTGGCATGTAAGGTCTAGCTGTTGTTCTTTCAGGCTGATTGTTATTTACTGAACGGTCATCCCTACCACCTTCATTTTGGTTTTGATTTAGATTTTGAGCCATGAATTGAGTCATTAAGTTAGTCATCGTATTTATATTGTTTTGCATGTCATGTTGACTTCTCATCAATGCAGCAATTAAATCCCTATTATTTTCTGGTTCCCACATGAATTGTCTTGTTCAAAAAATATTTCCTCTTCTGTCTCAGTATGACTGTCCTCAATTTCAAATGGTGGGGTTGAACTAGATTGACTGGTTGGATTTTTGTTTTGTCGTTCCCTGGTATTCCAGAAGTTATAATGGCTTGATTGCATATTCAGCAGAACATTTTTGGCAAACAAGATCTTAAACACCCTACAGGCTGGCAAGACTGATAACTCTGATACCACTGTAAAATTCCCAAGTTTCTAGAAGCTATTCTCAGGGGAAAAATTGCAAATATTCTGATGGTAATTATGTTGTTGACAATTCAGATGTTTATTTATAACTGATTCGATACATGTATATGTTCTCACAAGAGTCCATGCATATTCCAAAATTATAATCAAGTCTACAACAAAGATATAAATCTAGTAGGATATAAGTCTAAATTTTAACGTGTGCACCTGTATATATATCTGTGGTAGAACAATCCAAACCCCGTGTCCTCTGTCTGATTCTATATGTATTGTAGACGCCCGCTGCTATAATTCTTGTTCGAGTTCAATCTCCCCACCGTCTTTCCGCAGACTAGCCACATGACCCATCTTTGGTGGACACGGAACAAACCCGACAATTTAACGGCCTGTGTCCTCTTTGCCAAGCCGGACACGATGCATGCCTTGTTTGCTAAGGGGCTTTCCGTATACAACAAGTATTCGTCTTTTGCTGGGAAAAGATACGGATGGTTGTGAGTCACTGGCTTCCACCCATACACGTCCAAATCCGTTTGTCTTCACTTGGGAAAGACGTGGACGACTATCGTGAGTCCCGTCTTCAAACTTCTTGCTGCTAGACTTCTTCGTAAATGGTGTTTCCAACTCGGTCGATGCACAGATGCTAAGCACTAAACATCAAAACCTCCAGGTTAGGGACCCGCGTTCTGACGGACAGAATGATTGTCTCCGTTATATGACTTCTGCAGTTCGAACTGCTTCCACAAATGATCGCCTTCTATCACCACTAACCCCACTAGGCTAGACCGCAATCTGACGAAAGGAATTGAAACTTGTCTTCACTCGTACCCAATTTCAAGAGATATTCCAGTCTGCCCGATCCCTTCATGAGACCACCATTTATTGCCACCAGAGTCGGTTGTAGTGTTCCTGTAGGGAAAACTATCTTATTGAGTATTCCCATAAGAGAAACTATCTTATTAACATAGTGTTAAATGAACACTAGTTTTATTCGAACCAAACACCTTATAATTATTTAATATTAATTAATTTGACCATTTACTTAATATTAAATAATTAACACCTCTTATTAGCAAAATAATCAGCCTTTATTTTGGGGACATGACATCCCTTATCGTTTTCTTTATCAGCAAATTCGATGAATCTGGTCACAGTGAGATTGAGTTCATCCATTGTGACATTTGGCATGATGTCTATCTTGTATTCTATCACATCCAATTCATAAACATATGTGGCAAACAAATCTGTCTAGTCTGATCCTTGTTTTCGAAAGCCATCTTTAATGGATAGGAAAGTGGATGCCTTGTTCAAGTGCTGCCCAAGGATTGACCTGCGAAAGTGAAGAAGATATTCTGGACCTTGTTCTTCAAATTTTCAAACTCATATCACTTTCCCGGATTTCTTCCTGTTCGAGCACATCCGTGACTACAATGAGGACTCTATCTTGAATTTCTTTGATCATTTCTTTTATCTTAGCACAATCACCTTTTACTTTCTCTAAGACTTCAGCCTTAGCCATCAGTGCCTTGTACCACATGCTGAAATCATATGAATTTCCAACCTCTTTCACCTTTCCATCCACCAAGTCTTGTTTAGGAATTCCTTTAAATACTCTTAAGCATGGGATTGTTTTATTTTGACCACTTTGAAAATTCTCCCATAATTCTGTTATGTCTTGGATCCGATACAAGAATAAGGAAGTCTGTTCATTTATTGATGTCAATTCTTCCACGAATCTGATAGCTCTATTAGTGCTATTTGCAATCCATTTCTTTGTTTCATTAGCTATCACTTTCACTTCTTCAAAATCGTCAACTGATTTCTGTGGAAGAGCCAAAGATGGAGTGAATGCTGCATCTCTTTTGCTGATGGGATTTACCAAAAGCTGAATATATTTCTTCAACTGTTCATTTTCTGTTGTAAGTTTATCTTTCTATTCCACTTCTCTTCTTAATCTTTCCTTGATGGCTTTGACTGAATCATTAAATTCCTGACCCTCCTACTTGTTGAAGGTAGCGTCGGGAGGACGAACCTGAAGGCATTTGATCGTCTCAAGAGATGCATTGTATCACTTGAGACAATGGTCGATTATCTATTACAATATGACACTGATGTCGAGTAGGATTCCTCCCTAGCTAAGAGGGAGTGTTGATTTTATTGTAGTTGTGGTTGCAATCCACAGGCCTACATATATAACACAAAGGTTGTGATTATTATTGATAAAGTCATTATGATTGATAATTATATTAATAATATAATTATTATATTATTATTGTGAGATAATATAATTATATTAGCTTATAATATAATTATATTTTATAATTATTATGTTATATGATAATATAATAATTATTTAATATTATATTATATTAACATAATTATTTTATATATATTGTAAGTGTGGTGTCCCTTGGTGAAAGGGCACCACTTGCATATACATTATGAGATGTGTGATCTCATTCAGTGAAAATAATGGAATACAATATACCAGATTGAATAAGCTGTGCTCGGGGGAGACAAGAATTGTCTATGGCTGGGAGGGCATATCAGTGCCCGTGGTTAATCGAGCATTAAAGTTTAACATGGTATCAGAGGAAGTTCGTTCTGGGCTCTGGAAATGAAGAATGAAAATTAATTTGTTGGGATTTGAGTGGGGTCAAAGATGTATGGAGGCTGCTGTTACAACATTGAAAAATGTTGCGCAGGCTCTGTGTGGATTGCTCAGGGATGGGAAGAAGTATGATAGAATTCCTCACTGCGGTCTTGTGGTCTGCAGTGATTGCAATGTATACATGTTGAAAGACTGTAGAAACTCCGAGCATGTTTAGACAACATGGATAGAGCCCATGACTAAAACCTTTGCCAACATTCTCCCTCTCTTCGTTAGAATGTAGAAGCCCAACAAAACCATATTCGACGCCACGGTTAACAGTCTCCAATAGCTATGGTTGTTGTGTTGTCAAAGGGGACTCCCTGTGCTGACATATGCTCGAGCGGCCACGTAGTAACTTCCCTTGCAACTTCTGCTTCCCTGGATTATGACGGTTATTTGGCTCGGACCTAGCATTATGTGTTTTGTACGGAAGGGCTTTGTGTACGCTGCATCCACTGCAACTACCGTCATCTTGTGGTTTGCAATGGTGAAGAAGAGCTCCATATTGAGTGCAACATTGACAATGCGTAGCATCTGGTACTCCCCGTTGTATATTGACATGGCAAATGCATCTGCAAGTTTTAAGTCGTTGATAGCCCACTGACCTAGACATGTTAGCACACAGACAACATGGAACAGGTATCCACCAAAGCATTGCGGGGAAAAGAGAGACAACAATCTACAGGAGGAAAGAATGCTTGTTGTGCATTTCTACCTATTGCCCTATCAATATCGATGCCAATTACATATATTCATCTTGAGAATCATGAGGATTTGGATGTCATGAAGAGCTGTGGGGATATCAGTGGTCAATCAACGAACAAATTGGGATATATTTTATCGTATCCGTGCCTTATTGACATTATTGACATCATCGATTGCAAGAGTGTAAACTCGTATGTGAGAACTGCTAATTACTCATCAGGGAGTTTATCTTCAAACAACGAACTTCAAACAACGAATAAAAGAGTTTTAGGATGCCAAGTATGCCGACCACTGTACAAATTACGTGGCAAGTTTAATTGAGTATATTGCAACAAAAAATATCTATCGTCTTTGGTGCAAACATGAAATTGAACAACATAGGGAAGAAATCAGATTGGCGAGGATATGTTATGAAGTGACATCTGTATATAGCTGCTGTATTGACATTCCAAACCATTCAGCAGTGTCAATGCTAATGAAGGAAAAAGAGGAATATGCAAAGGAGAACATACATCGGTGGAATAACTCAAATACTTACCGCAAATCATTTCCTATTCATTACTCAAACAGAGCAAATCCACCGTCAACAAAAGGCAAGAATCGAATGTGCAAACAATCTTAGTTTGGCACAACAACAAACATATCATTTTTAATCTCATTGCAGATCGCTATTATGGTGAGCGTGCTGGTCATTTCTTCAATCCCTTAAGGATTGATAATATCTAGAAAACAGTAAGGGGCATATTCGATAACATAAAGGGTTGTAACAACACAAATTCCGTGGAAGATCACCACTGTGTTTATAGAAATCGTGTTGGGATTGTGGGCTCCGAAGCTTCCAAGCTGTATTTTACTAGGGAATAATTCCTCAACTATATCACATCATCGAAGGAGGAGAGAGATTAGCAGGCATCGAATACAGTCAACACTTTATCATCGATAAAGAATTCTTATCACCGATATAAACTTACCATAGATATGAACTTCTTATCGCAGATATAATCCTACTAGGAGGAACATAAATCATTGGAGCATGGAGTCAGTGAGTTGGGGAGTCCAATCAACATAAGGCAAACCGTAAGAGAATGAGTCAGCTAGTGCATCGCTGGCATCACACATTTTCCTTGATTGAAAATCTTAATGGGCTAATTTAGAGTTTAACAATTCATTAAGCCCAGTGGTCCTCCAATAGCCATGTAAGATTAAGGGAGATGTGAGTAAAGGTGTTTGTAATAGCCAACATTGCAAAGGTCAGACTACTAGCACGGATTGGCAAATAAATTCGTCATATATATAATCTTTGTGTGAACGTGTCAGGCTGCTTCTTGAATGTGTAACATGACATTGCAAAGGAAAGAGTTATATATATCGGGTTATAATATACTCATGTCAGAAATTATAAACAGAAGCACAATGCATTAGGAATGCTGCTGAGGCATTTGTGCAGGTGATGGTAGCACCTAGGATTACAAAGCGCATAGAACATTCAACGAATCATATACATAAAGACAATGCCTATTTTCTGTTAAGAAAGGAAACAAGATCTCGTTAATAATAAATTGCGACTATATTAAGAAAGGCAACGCTTAAAGAATTGTTAATTAAGGCCAACGACTCATAATTAAGAATTGTTTACATGAATCGACCAAAGGTTGTTTCGATTAAGAAGGATATCTGTTTCAAGAGATACTACCTCTCACGAAGGGGTGTGTGAAAGATACCTATGAGCAAGATGATAGGCAGTTGCCAGGAGGTATTCAATAAAGTGAAGATAATAAAGAAGACTCCTTGGGAAATTATAATGGTGGACATGAACAATTTCAAAGGCATATTGATTGGTGAAGGGATGTACAAAGCACCAGTGAATCTCCTCTAGGCGTAGACTGCATTTTGGAGGCTATTGAGGATTAATGTGCTGCTGTTATATATTCCAGATTGATGAATGCAATTTCTACTATTTATTTCAGACTACTATCTGTAATGAAAAGGACTAAATTAAGGTAAATCCCAAAAAGGGACATTACATCCATGAACAATACAATTAATCTTCATTCAGAAATGTCAGTGACCAATACAAACAATCTGTGAAAATCAGCAACATATATGTGAACTGAACTCCATTGCTTCAACTGGGCTAGCTCCACTGCCTTGATAAAGAATAATGAAAAGGAAATCCACCACTGAAGTACAAGTATCGGAAGAAACTCATGGATCACTGCCTCCGGTGTCTAACAACAACAATAGACACGCTCTTCTCACAATCCAACTTCACACTTTCGCATAACCTTGCACAATATCTGATAGATCTTTTTAGACAACATCCCTACCATTCCATCACAATCATCCTCTTATCTATATTGATCTTTAAAACGTGAAATCAACAAGTCGGCCATCAAAACATAATTTGAAATAGGTCCAGACTAAACATTCTCGTGCTAGGGAGGAATGAAAAGTGGACCACACCATACACACTGCCTCGACCAAAACACACGTTACCCAAATGCCACAATAACCAGAGCCCAAAAGGAAATAATACCATTAGCAATCACGCCTCCGGACCGCATCAACTCAACCCAAAAATAGAATATCACAAGTTAAAGCACTGAGTGATACGAAACCAAACAAGCAATACCATATCAATAACAACAATGAATTTTGGACCATTGTATATCTCAGTGGAACACATTTTCCAGAGCACCAACCTCCAGACCAACAGATCCTCAAAAACACATCTGCAACATATTATAAATATTGAGCACAAACCAACCATCAAAGTAGTATGTTGCCATCAATGACAACCATATTGACACATCAATGATTCTACTCTACAACAGCAACAAACTCCCCCTTACAACAATCTCCCCCGTTGTCATTGATGGCAACATCCATCGACAACAAACACAATCTCATTCCATAGTTATGATGTATACATTTTCTCTCCCCCTTTGACATCAAGGACAAAGGCGGGCAACAACACACTCTGCTCCCCCTGAGAGGAAGCCACATACATTAGTCCAGACCAAGAATGTGTTGTAAGTTTCCTAGACTAATGAAGTGCCCTAATGCACTTAGTTCAAACTAGGAGGTGGTAGTGCTGATGTGAATTTTATACCCTTACAACATACAAGATAGAATACTCAATATTTCAGGATGAAACTCCGAATATTGAATCTTTTCTTGAATAAAGACACCCCTTATGCTAAAGATTGCAATGAAAGATCATAAAAGTGACTCCAAGGTTCCTTCTCAATGGTGGATACTCACTCAATGAAAATATTGTGATATGTTGGTATCATGAGGGGACTTACGCTTGTTCACTAAGGACTTTGTCAACTAGACTTTGATTGTTATGTCTTCACAATGTGCAATGAAAATATCTCAACTCTCAACTCATGAATGAAATGCAATGGATTTAAACCTACGAATCTAAGCTACTTCTACCTAAGGATGCAAGGAAGAGTGAATATCCTTGGACTCTACTAGATGCAGTCTTGTCATCAACTCCATTCACCTGGTGCAATCTTCTAGAATCTAAGGTGTGTCCGAAAGATGTTCAAATTACTACCATTTTCTTAATCTCATCTGTGGATGCAAATTGATGAGAGTAACAAATTGACATTAAATTCATAATAATGCCATTTTTCCACGCAAGGCAAGACTTACAATCAGCAAGAAGCTAGTGGTTTGGTCTATGATCGAGTCAAGCAAGGATGCATTCACAATTACTCTTATCCCACTAAACTACTCAAAGCAAATTCTAACTACACACTGGAAATCAAATCTATTCTAAGTGAGGAATGTAGATCACTATGCAATACTCCAAAAAAGATCACAATTATTCACCATGCAATACACAACAATGAATAGTACAACAAATTTGGCAGTATATTAGCAACAATTCTCTAACAATCTCTCTTTACAAATGAGAGGAGTGGGGTTTATATAGGAGCCCCAATTACAATGAATGACCAAGATTAAAATAGAATCAATGACCCAGATTGATCAATAGAAGACCCTAATTAAGGCAATCACAAATAGCCAATGAGAAAGAAGCAACATAAAATAAGTCAATGAGAAAATTCAATGGGTTGAGGACCAATAAGAAACAAGGAAGCTCCCTAGTCATCGTACAACTCATCATCCAAGAGATGCACCCCTTTTTCTTTCTCCCTTCTAGCAAATTCAATGAACTTAGCCATAATTGTACTAAGTTCATCCATGGCAATACTGGGAAGGCTGCTATGTTGTAGTTCAATGGCCTCTAATTTCTCCATGCAGGTATCCAATATGGTATCCCAATCTAAAGTATGCCTCTACAGATCACTTATGGAAATCATAAGTGAGAAATCCATTCAACCGACTCTTCTCAAAAGAGTCCATGCTTCCGAAGTAGACTGATTCCATGTTTTCTTTTAACTCATCCAAATCCAATTCACTGGAAGCATCAATGTCTAGACCAAGTAATTCCTTGATTGTAACAAGAAATTTTGAATGTATTACCAGGAAAGGACCCTCAACAACAAGACAATCAACCTGCACATGCTCATATGTAGACCTCCTCATAGACAGTGAAAGAAACCAATGACTAAAGTCGTAGGCACTTCCTCTATCGATTACTCCTCTTTGAATTAGGACTGATGCAGGGACACTCTTCAATGCCTTAAGACGAGGAATCATCTTGTCTTAAATGGGATGAATTTTTTCCTGTCTCCTCCAATCCTTGGACCTTATTCATCAATACTGTGGTCTTCTCATACGCTTGAACCATCCTAGCAAGGAAGCCCTCTGCTTGTTTCCTGATATCACTCACTCATTCCTTTACTTCCTAATAGGTGCTCCTCATCACTTCATAAGTATCCTGAGAAGCGCGAACACATGGTACAAGTGCAGCACTCTCATGTCTTGATGGATTCATGTGTTTGTTTATGTATTCCTTTAACATCATATTCTCCAACTTTAGTTCATCTTTCCTCTTTTTCCCTTTCTACAATTGCATCTGTAGTACCCCTCAATTCCTGAAAATCTTGCTTCTTAGTGGTTTGCCCAATGTCAAATGAAGTGATGTGGTAGTCATTTGGAGTGATCTCATCTCTAGTCTTGTCACCAACTGGGATGGCTGTATGCAAGGTGCAAGATCCTGATACCTCTCTAGTAATCTTAAGGATTTTCTTTTCTTGTTTGAGTTCTTAAACCTTCCCAATTTTGTTCAGGATTGTATCAATGCCATCCATTGGGAGTACTTCATCTACTCTTCTTTTCTTCATGCTCTCCTTCAGCCACTCAGGAACTGTGGACAAACCCATACCATCATCCAGTTGCTCATCCTCATTAAGTGCCTTCAATGCTGAAATGATCTCATCATCAATCTCCTGTGTGTTGAGATTAGGCTGTCTCATATCATCTCCCAAATCAACTACCAATCGCACAGTAGGAGATGTTGGTAATATCTCTGTTCCCTGTTGCACTGACTGCATGGATGAAGCCACTCCTTGACCCTCTTGAGGTAGATTCTGTGTATCTCCACCCAGTTCTAAACTTTGTACCTTATTCTGCATCTCTTGCTCTCTTATCGATGAAGAACTAGCAATGAGAGTAGATGTGGTAGACCTATGCCTTTTGCTTCCAGATTCCTTACTAGCAGTTCTCTCACTTGCTTCTTGTGATGCCTCTGCCACATTGTCCTTTTTCTTTGAGGTTTGTCCTTCATCTTCATTGTGTAATCCTGAAGTGCTAATGGTTTTTTCATCTCCATTTGAGTAAGACTCCTCACCCTGCATCCTTACATGTGTGAAGGTAACACCTTGTTTCCTTAACTTGTTTATCTGCTTATCAATCCATGCTCTTGATCTATCCATCACTTCCCTCATTAAGATGCCCAATTCTATGAGCTCTTCTTTCTTTGACCAATTGGGTTGTTCGATTGGCTTGCCCTTTTCATGTTCATAATGAGGATGGATATGATTTTCATCATCTCTGACTTGATCAGGAATAGGGAAAATACTACACTTCCTCATGAAATCAACTGACATTCTGGACCACACCTTCCTCCTAGCATATTCATCCACTAGATTTGCCCAATAGTCCTCAATGTCCATCCTGTGTTTGTATCTTTTCCTTTTCTAAAATGGATCAAATTCTTTCCTTGCTTTGTATGCCCCAAGATGATAGAACTGTAACTCCATATTTATTGTCTCGATTGCCTGTAATGAAGGACATGTCTCAAGCATCTTCTCCAATGTGATAGAGCAAGGCATTCCCTGTTTGTGCTTCTCCGTCTGCATAAAGTCAAACTTTGACAATTGCCTGACCACCTTCAGCAAGACCATCTTATCTGTAGGATACTTAGGAAGTTTGTAAGGTTCTGAAGAAAATCCTTGGATCCTGATGTAAGTGAAAGTGGGGAACTGGATATACCAATATCCATACTTCTTAATCAATTTCATGGCCTCCCTAGATAACCTCCTACGTAGTCCATCCTAAAGTGTGCGTGTGATGTTCATGGTGAAAATATCATTGATCCTCCTATAACTTGCCCTTTCATGCAGTTGTAACTTAGGATGACAATCATACACCTTAAACTACCCGTTATCATTTCCTATCATGCCTCTGCATATAAGACCTGGATTACTTAATGGTTCTTGCTAGCAGCTAGATCACATAGGAACTCATATAGAATGTCTTTGTGTTTTCTAAGTTTCTTAATTGGGTATCTAGATTGTCACTTATCATCCTAGCCCAATTCATCATTACAGTTCCTGCTGATATTTCCTCAATGAATTAAAACATCCAAGTCTCAAAGAAAGCCCCTTGAGGTGTTCCCATGATCCTATTCAGCATAAAAATCAAATCAGTATACTCATCCTTGAAATCCTCACTTCCAAGCTTCTTAGATAATTTGGAATGATACTTCCTTGGTTCATTGATCCAATTCTTATTGATGATGTCCATGCATGCCTCAGGTCCAATTCTTATTTTCATGCAAGCCAATCATGAAAATAAACCAACTTTCACCATTTTGATAAATTCAGATTTTTGAGGACAACCTCTGAAATGTACCTCTTTCTTGATGATTTTGATCCTCAAATTTGGTGTTTTTTGTGCAAGAACAACCTCCTAACACTCGGCAACAGTCCTTATCATGATTGGGCAAGTTGAGGGTTTATTATGATTTTTCTAAAAATCGCCCCTGCCTAGGAAGTTTCAGACTTAAGTCTGAAGACAAATGTGTTTTCAGCCCTTCCGTGGTCTTGGAATTTGCATTTAATTTCTCCTAAAAAGGGCTGCAATGAATGCCAATCAGACTTGATAACATAGGGACAACTCAGAATTTCTCAAAAAAAAAAAAAACCCGAACCAATTGGTAAAATTTTCAGACTTGGTCTGAATACTCACTAGTTCCAGCTCCTTGGCTGCCTCAAATTAGTCTTCAAACTCAGAATTTTACCTCTTAAACAGCCTGCAACCAAGTTGGTTTGATTTGGTTAATGAGAAAAATCTTACGATTTTTGCCAAAATTGACTTTCATTGAAGAATTTCCAGACTTTGGTCTGCAGACTTCTTACCTACAGCCCCTTCTTGCTTCCAAATTGATTCTAAAACACATACTGTTCCTTCCAAATGCCCCTGCAATCAGATTTGGCATGGTTTGGTGAATAGGAAAATCCAAGAACTTTTTGCAAAAAATGGGCTCCCATGGAGAAATTCTCAGATTAAAATCTGAATATGCTTGTGTTTGGTCAACTTACCTTGTGGACTCCTTTCTTAGAAGCTAAAAAACCCTCTGATTTTATACCAGCAATTAGAACACAATAGATTTCTTGGTCATGGTTGGTGTTCTCCTTCACCTTTCAACTGGCCCCTCTTTTATATTGTTCTGTGTTCTGGACTGATCTTTTATTAAGTTTTGATAAGACTACCCTTTTCTTCAGAACCTTGTTACCCTCTTTTATAATGTTCTGCACTCCAATCAATTTTCTTTTGAACCTTTGTTACCCCTCTTTTCTATTGTTCTGGGGGGGCAAGCAGATCTTTTCTTTTGAACCTTGTTACCCCTCTTTTCTATTGTCTGTGTTTTGTACTGATCTTTTCTTTTGAACCTTGTTACCCCTCTTTTATATTGTTTAAGATTGTACTCTTTTCTTTTGAACCTTGTTACTGGTAAGATAAGACTGTACTTCAATTTTCTTGTCCCGGTCCCATTTTCTTTCAGATAGAAGACCACTTTCCTCTCTTAATTGATTGATCCTGTGAGTACCATCCATAAATGCCATCTGTAGATAGATAGAAAACCAGTTTCTTTTCTTTGATTGATCCTGTGAATACCATCCAGAAATCAGTCGGTTTAAGGTATCTATTCGTCGGTAGCTGTCCTTTAGTAGATTTTAAAACTAGTTCTTCTCTGAATTGATTGATCCTGCCCTTGGCCTGTAGGGGGGCATAGATAGATAGATACTTAATTGATTGATCCTGCCCTTGGCAACACTTTCCCGGCAGTGTTGTTCCGGCCTTATTAATAAAAGGCACGTGCACCCACACGTAGCTAGTCTAGTTGTTCTGCCCATAGAATTGTAGGGGCAATTTATTGAAATTAACCATATGACGTAGTGAACAATATCCTACGGCTTAGATTCGCTTACGGCTCCTACGGCTTAGATTTCAATCGCCTACGGTTTAGATGCTAACAACAATCTCCTACGGCTTGGATTTGCGTACGTTCCCTGGGCCCTTAAAATAGTAGGGGACCTTTCTAGATTATATACGTAACATCCTCACATCTGAACAACCGGGCCCTTAGAATGCAGCCGATAATCAAACATCAGCAGTGGATAACCCCTATTTTGCAGAGGATTACCCACATTTGAAAGCGGATGGTAAAAGAATCCTGCATAGGATAGATACTACTCTACTTTTTCAACACCCAATAGTCCTATCAACAATTACCAACTAAAACCACTCCAATTCACACTTCTCCAGCAGCGGATAGGTGATGGGTTGCAGCGGATAGGTGATGGGTTGCAGCGGATAATTGAAAGAATGCAGCGGGTGGCAGGGCCCCTACTATTCTATGGTGGAGGCAGGAGTATCTTTCTTAAAACGGTGAGGTGCATTCCTTGGGCTTGGGCAACTTCTTTACCAGATTTTTGGCTTTTCTTTTCACCACCTTTGACTTCAAAAGTCAATCCTTTGCATTCCCATATTGCTGCCGCATGCCCTTTTAAGGTAATTTTGGGTTGGAGTTTCACCCACACAATCAATGTGGGATTAAAACAACTCACATTAGTCATTAAATCCCCATCTCTACACTTAGTCATTTTTATCTTGATTTGTCCACAAAAGGGGAAATTCGATACCCATAGGGATTCCCACTTGTTTAACTTTAATCATTCATGTGGGGAAAATCGACCCTCATCTAGATAGTAATAATCTCCATACTTAGAATTTTTTCATCTATCCTCAATAGCCTTTAAGGGAAAATTGACCTTCATCTGGACTTTGGGGAATTCTATATTCATCTGGATAAAAGGGGAAATTCATACACCATCTGGATTTCCTGACTTTGGAGCTCAAAAATTTTCGAAGTGTTGAAGTGGGAAAAATCATCTTCATTGGGACAAAGAGGAAAATCCACATCCATCTGGACAAAGTAATTGCCTTAAAATTTTCGAAGTCCAAGGGGAAAATCACTCTGCATCTAGGCTCTTCTCTTTGTTCCATGTCCTTAATATCCAGATGGGGAAATTCGACCTTCATCTAGACAAATTGGTCCAACACTTCATTTTTTTATCGCAAATATATCTTCAAGTGGGGAAATTCTTTATCCATCCCGATTTTCATAATTTTTAAAGGGGAAATTCAATTTTGATCTGGGTTTTATGCATTTTATAAGAAAAATTTGATTTTCATAAGAATTTTTCACATTTTAAGTATGGAAAATCAAATTTTATAATGATTTTGAGGTCCATATGCATAAAATATGCCCATATAATATATTTTGGACTATTTGACTAGCCAAAATATTAATGCACTTAGGATTTTTATCTCAACCCATTGCAACTTGACCCTAAGAACGTTAATTTGGACACTCCAATTTTTATTCGCAACCCGACAACTTGATAACTTGACCACTCCTTAACCCTTTTGAACTTTGAACTGCCACCTCAACTGCCCAAACCTAACAACTACGAGAAAAAATGGGGTCCCCATTTGCAATGGGGCGATGGGGTGAAAATGTCACAACAGGTAGTACCCCTAACCTCTCCTGGAGATACTCACAAGTATCTTTGCACGTAGCTTTTGTAAAGATATCTGCAACTTGCTCTTTTTTAGGCATATATTTGATTTTCACTTCATTGTCCAACACCTTTTCCCTAAAAAAGTGGTACCTGATAGAAATATGCTTTGTTCTGGAATGTTGTACAAGATTCTTAGAGATGTTTATTGCACTAGTATTATCACACGTAATTGGGATCGGTTCATCAAATGATACACCAATATCCTTTAATGTCTGTTTCATCCAGATTACTTGTGTACAAGATGAAGCAACAACAATATATTCAGCTTCTGTAGTGGACAATGACACTAAATCCTGCTTCTTACTTAACCAAGCAACTAACCGGGAGCCAGTGAAAAATGCTCCACCACTGGTACTCATCCTGTCATCGACATTTCCTGCCCAATCCGCATTAGTATAGGTTGTTAAGGTAAAATCTGATCCTCTGGGATACCACAATCTGAATTCCTCTGTTCCTTTCAAGTATCTGAAGATCCTCTTTACTGCAACATGTGATTCTCTCGGTTCTTGCTGAAATCTAGTTGCCAGACAGACAACATACATGATGTTTGGTCTAGTAGCAGTCAAATAAAGTAGTCCACTGATCATTGATCTATATTTGCTTGCATCTGCCTTGGGAAATTATCTTCTTTGGTCAACTTACATCTGGTAGTCAAAGGAGTACACACTGGTTTGGAATTTTCTAATCCAAACTTTTTTAGCAACTCTTTGATATACTTTGACTGAGAAATAAAAATGCCGTCATTGTTCTGATTCACTTGCAATCCAAGACAGAAATTCAACTCACCAATCATGGACATTTTAATTTCATTTTGCATTGCACCAACAAATTTCTTGCACATGTCATTATCTCCTCCAAATATTAAGTCATCCACATAAACCACAACCACTAGAAACTTTTTTGTTTCAAATTTGAAATAAAGATTGCTGTCAGTAGACCCTTTCTAAATTTTTTGGTCTATTAAATACTTATCAAGTCTTCCATACCAAGCTCTAGGAGCTTGCTTCAACCCATACAAAGCCTTCTTCAGTTTGCAGACGATATCCGACTTATTTGACAACTTAAATTTTCCGGTTGTTCAATGTAAACTTCTTTTAGTTCTCCATTCAAAAATGCTGACTTCACAACCATCTGACAGACTTTGAAATCCTTAACCGCTGCAAATACCAAAAATCTCCTAATAGCTTCCATTCGGGCAACAGGAGCAAAAGTTTCTAAAAAATCAATGCCCTCAATCTAAGTATACCCTTTGCAGACCAATCTTGCCTTGTTCCTTACAACTCGTCTATCCTCATTCATTTTATTTTGGAACACCCACTTTTTTCCAATGACATTTTTGTCTTCCGGTCTGGGAACTATTTTCCAAGTTTGATTTTTCTCAATCTAATCTAGTTTTTCTTTTATTGCCTTTATCCAATTCTAGTCATAGCAAGCTTCTTCAACTGTCTTAGGTTCAGTCTCAGAAAGTAAACACAGTAGAACTTGTTTTTCAGCAGCCTTACTTTTGGTAATGACTCTTTTATTCTTATATCCAATGATCTGATTTTTTGAGCGATTCCTTTGTACATACTTTAGAGTTTTTGATATTGCTGCCGGAGCATCCTAAGTTTCTTTCTGCTTGTCTTCTT
This sequence comes from Thuja plicata, assembly GCA_018584345.1. Lineage (NCBI taxonomy): Eukaryota > Viridiplantae > Streptophyta > Pinopsida > Cupressales > Cupressaceae > Thuja > Thuja plicata. The sequence continues at coordinate 3,397,266 of MU227968.1, read as the reverse complement.
CTCTGCTCTTCTCTTCGGCAACTCATCAAATTCATATCCTGCTTGTATATTGGAGTCCTTTGAAATTTTTTCATCAACTCTTACATTTGCACTTTCAACAATTTTATTTAATCTCTTGTTGTAACACCGATATACCTTGCTTCTTGTAGAGTACCCTAGAAATATGCCCTCATCTGCTCTATTGTCAAATTTTCCATGATTTTCTTCATCTCCGTGAATGTAACATTTGCTTCTGAATACTTTGAAACACTTTATTGTAGGAGTCCTTCCATATCAAAGTTCATATGAAGTCTTACCATACCTCTTCCAGAACATAACTTTATTAAGAGTGTATACAACTGTATATATAGCTTCTTTCCAGTAAACTTATGGTAAATTTGCTTCTTTGATCATAATCCTTGCTGCCTCCTGTATAGTCAGGTTCATTCTCTCCACAACACCATTCTGCTGTGGTGTCCTAGGAACAGACAATTGTCTTCTAATCCCATGCATCTCATAAAATATGTTAAATTCATTACTAACAAACTCTACTCCTCTATTAGATCTTAAGCATTTGATTTCCTCTAGTCCTTTTGCCTACAACAAAAACAGTTCCGGATCCCTTCCGGATTTCAAAACCATCATCCTGGAAGACAACATTGTAACCATTTTCACACATCTGTCCAACACTTGAGAGATTATGATGTAATCCTTTCACATAGTACACATTGTTAGTATTATGTTTAAAATCAAAAGTAATAGAACCTATTCCAACAATTTGTGCAGTTTGATCATCTCCAAATCTAACAGAACCACCATCATATTTTTCAAGTTTCACAAACTTACTTTTGTCACCAGTCAAATGATTAGAGCAACCACTGTCAATCAACCATTCATCCTTATCTCTTCTAACATGTAATGCAGCTACAATAATTTCAGTATTACTTTCCGAAGATATCACATTACTAACTTTAGGTTCATGTTCAACTTCTTCAACATAAAATAAACAGTCACCTTCTTTTCTAACATGTAATGTAGTTGCAACAATTCTAATATTACTTTCCGAAGATATCACATTACTAACTTTAGGTTCAGGTTCAACTTCTTCAACATAAAATAAACAGTCACCTTCTAATTCGTCTTCTGAGATACTAGCATCTTCATTAACATAATATGTCTTCTTATTGAATTTTAGTCTTGGTCTTGTCACTTTTTTCCAACATCTAGTAGCTACATGACCAACCTTTCCACATCTAAAACATTTAAGAGGTAAGATACCTTTATACTTACCGGTTCCTTTCTTCGGCCTTCTTACAAAGTTTGATTCCGCTTCTTCTCTGCTCTCATCATCTGAATCTTCATCTGTCTTTGTCGCTTTGAAGGCAGTCTCAAATCTGGCTTTATCTTATCCAAACTTTTTCATCTCGAATGCGCTCAGAGTGCCAAACAATTGTTCTCTGGTAAATTTTGCCGGATCATAAGTTTCTTCAATTCTTGAGACCTTGTCACTGTAGCTTTTTGGTAAAGTCCTCAAAATTTTCTCTATTACATCCTTATCATCTAGAGTGCTGCCAAAATTTCTGATCTCATTTACAACATCGTTAATTTTCTGAAAGTAGCTTGCTATATCTTCTCTTTCTTCCATCCTTAAGTTCTCATATTTGCCTTTAGTAGTCTGCATCTTAGCTAGTTTAACCCTATCATTTCCTTCATAGATGTTTTTTAGTTTTTCCCAAACTTCGTAAGCAATTTTTAATGCAACAACCTTCGCCAATCCAGTTTTGGATAATGAACTAAAAATAACATACCTTGCTCTTTCGTTTTTCTTCATAGGCATCAATCTCATCCGAAATAGTAGGTCCATTTGCTAACACTGTATATTTATTCTCCATAGCTTTCCAAGTCTTGTAACTCAAAGAAATTAGATATCCTCTCGTCTTTACTTTCCAGAAACCATAGCCGGATCTGTTGGTTCTCAAAACCGACGGATTGGAATGCTTCAAGTCTTGCCAACTCGATTGTTGAATATCCAAATGGTTGTGGCCAACTTGACGGAACCAAGTGATATGATCCCAGTTCCCTGCGCTTTTGGCTCTGCAAGGTTAAGGCGGGTGCACCTGTTCCTGAACCAAAATACTCAAGCCCAGGATGCTTATAGCAGATTTGGTTAAAACACAATTGCAGCAAAAAGTTTTCCTAGACGGCAAGAATAATGGAAAACTTATGACTTCTTTGGCTTAATACACTTCTAAATGACAACTTCAAAAGTATGAGTGCTTTAGAATTCCTGAATATAAAAATGAAATAGATGATTGTATATTTGTAAGTATTTGAAAATATCTGAATTATAAATATGTGTGATAACATCAACTTTCAAAGGAAAAACAAAAAACAATTGCCAGCTTATGGATTTAGAAAAAATAAACAGAATGAAGACCAATGCTTAATTTCAGATAGGCGATAGAGTCCAAATTATAAATCTTTTACATACAACTTTTATGAGATATTATAATTCTAAAACTACAAATTATTCAGTCATCTAGATGCGACAAGTAAACCAGCTCTATGCACATTCGAATCAGTCTAAGATGCTTTTTCTTTTTAACTCATATCGAGACAAAATAGACCCAAAAAATTGAAACAATTTAATATTTCAGAATGTTTGAGATTTTCAGATTCGAAAGGCTATGATTGACTTAATCCACTTATCTAGACAATGAACAATCTATGGAAGAAATAAATATATTCATAAAGGACGAGATTTAAATAATTTTTACACTTCTAAAGCTCTAAAAAATATAAACAAAAATCCTTACTGGTTATGCCTGAGAGAAGATATAATGAAGATGCTCAAAAATGATCATTGTCTTCATTACAGTCAATTCCCGGCAACATATAAAAATGGCTGTAAAAATTTCCGAAAACACTAGCTTTGTTCAAATGTCCGGTTCCTCCAGAAAATTAATATGATATCAAAAATTTCAAAAAAATGTAATTCTCGGCTCTATCTACCCCTCCCGCTCTTCAATTTTACATTCTATATTTATATATTCATGAAGAGTTATGCGGTTGTGTTTTTAGAAAGACACACTGCTTCATTTAATTAAATACATATTTGTTAAATCCTATAACCTTATCCTAACATATCGAAGGCCTTTTTTGGTGGGCCCGGTTGCAGCCGACAGGTGGAGATTAACTTATTGAACAGTCACGTTGTTTCACAATAAGTGACTATGCACTTGTTAATCAAAAAATCGAACTTCAAAATAATCTAATAATTCTTCAACACGTGAGGCACGGGCTTTGCTTGTTGATAAACAGATGGCGTTTTATGCATCTTTAGACTCTTGCCTTTATCGTGTGATGATAACCTTGTATTAATCATTCATTTGGTTGAACGTTTGTAACCGAGTCATCTTCAGGTAATGCTTCCTGTAGATGGCATACGTATACAGAATATGCGGATATTCTTTTGCGTCTGTGAGTGAATTTATTTTCATGTCAACTATCTCATCGAATTTGCAACTTTTTCCAGCATTCACGATCAAAAGTCTCTTTGTTTGATGGTGATCATCTATCTCCAACAACCATACTCCAACAACTATGCTCGAAGATATCTGTTGAAGTGAAACGTAGATGCTTTTATGGTTCACGCACAGGCTTGGGATCGCTTCTGTTGTAGTCCTTTTCATTGTTGCACTTTCCTTCTCCAATATGTATGCCCAATATCCTTATTTTGAAAAAAAATCAAGGTTCCATCAGGATCCATCAAAGGTAGGATAGTAACTTTATACACCATTAGATCTCCCCAAGCAGTTAGGCTCACTGTCTAGGGACCAAAGCTTTGATACCAATTGTTGAATGTCCCAGACAACTGAGGGGGGGTGAATGAATTGTAGATTAAAACTTTTATCAATTTCACAAATCCGGGTCCAGCAGATTAATTCTTTAATCACTTAACCAATTCAGATGTAAACATGAATAAGAACACACATGAACCATACACAATGAAGACCAAATTTTTAGGTGGAAAACCCAAGATGGGAAAAGCCACAGAGAAGCTAATTTTCATGAATAAAAGCACCAATTAAGGGGACACTGGTTAAGGGGAGTTTTACAAAAGGTGGCTCGCTGCCAAAATGCTCATTGCAGGTGGGTTCACTGCCCTAAGAAAAAAGAATAAAAAAGAAATCCACCACTGAAGTACAACTGTCGGAAGAAACCCTTGACTCACTACCTTTAGTGTCTAATTGCAACAACACACGTTTTGCTCACAAACCAACTTCACACTTTCACATACCTTGCACAATATTTGATGATTCTTCTTTTCAGACAACTTCCTTACCATTCCATCACAATCATCCTCTTATTTATATTGATCTTTAAAACGTGAAATCACCAAAGTCAGCCATCAAAACATAATTTGAAATAGGTCTAGACTAAACATTCCCGTGGTGGGGAGGAATGAAAAGTGGACCACACCACACAGACTGCTTCGACCAGAACACACGTTACCCAAATACCGCAATAACTGGAGCCCAAAAAGAAATAGTATCGTTAGCAGTCGCGCCTCTAGACTGCATCAACTTGACCCAAAAATATAATATTACAAGTTAAAACCTTGAGTGATACAAAACCAAACAATCAATACCATATCTAGAACAACAAAGAATTCTAGACTACTGTCAAACACAAACATCATGAAATATCTCAACGGAACACATTTTTCGGAGCACCAGCCTCCAGACTAACAAATCCTCAAAAACACATCTGTAACATATCATAAATACTGAGCACAAACCAATCATCAAAGCAATTGTTGCCATCAATGAAAACCATACTGATACATCAACAATTTTGCAACATCAATAATTCTGCTCTGCAACAACTACTCTGCAACAACAATAAACTTCCCTTTCAACAAATTGATCTTGTAAATCAGTCAATGTAGGCTCATTTCCAGCTAGGGTCTGGACTGTGCACGGAAAGAATGGCATCAAGGGTCTAGAATTTTCTTAACTGTGTGATGATTGGCTGTCCCATTGTTCATCGAATTGTCTTCTTGGCCATTATTTCCTCTATTGTTTCCACCATGGTTATTGTTTTTGTTGTTGGTCATGGTTTGAGCCATCATGTCCAACAATTGAACCATACATTGTTTTTCTGTTCACTGCTCAGCAATGCAATTGTTGAAAAGATCAGCGATAGGGTCTCCTCTTTCACCCATATTAACTCCTCTTTATTCACGACCTCTTCTAGTGGAGTTAGGACTATTGCACCACTGTTGGGAGGTGAACTTTGATGAACTCCCAAAATTCCAGACACTGTCAAACCTTCTGGAACTTGAATGGGCTGCCACTGAGGCCTCCTTTGCTCTCCATAATAATATCTTCTTTCTCTTTCACTCATAGGTACAGTCTGGCAGGAAAACCAACTCTAATACCACTATAAAGACCTCCTATATCACCACAAAAAATACTTGTTCTAAATCTAATAACTTTTCTCAAATTGCTGCTAAATTGTTTCAGAATTGATATTTGTTTGTTCAATGCTTAATCATGGTGTGGAATTTTATATGAAGCATAGTTACATAAATAATAAATGTATACAGATTTATATACTCTGAAATAAGTAAGCTCATCCTTTCATTTGCAGCACTGGATTTATGTTGATTAGCATTGAAATTCGCTAACAATAATAACAAAGATTTAGAACAGATATATATATATATATATGCATAGTTTTAACTTTAAGACTCGCGAGACTCGCCACAAACTCGTGAGCCCATCGGTGGGCTGAGTCGACTCGCCAAGGACTCGCGAGCCGAGTCCTGGTGAGTCACTCCAAAAGGCTTGTGAGTTTTTTTAAAGACGCGCAAGTTTTTCATGTGGACTCGCGAGTTTTTTACATGGACTCGCGTCGCCAAGACTGCACGCCCAACGACAAATAATTTTTTTTTTCACTCATTTGGCATTGTTGCTTGGTGAAAACAAGTTTGTAGGGTTTGAAGGAGGAGAGGAAAGAAGATTAAAACCATAGTTCAAAAACTTGTAGGACTCGCCATGGACTTGCAAGTCTAATGGCGAGTCGAGTCGACTCGCCACAGACTCGCGAGCCGAGTCCAAGCGAGTCCCTGCGAGTCAACTCGCGAGTTTTTCCTTTGGACTCGTGAGTCATTCACTTGGACTCGCGTTGTCCTCTCAACGCACCCGACACATGCATAAAGTTTATTTTTTCATTTTTCTCTCATTTGCTCTTTGTTTTTTTGTCACAACAGGGTTTTAGGGTGTGGAGAGGTTGAAGAATCAACATCAAATCAGAAAAATACATCCAGGTAAGGAATTTTTCTATTTTTTTCCCCTTCCATTAGAAATGAAGAAAATCTTGAAAAACAAGGGGAAATGTTGGCAAATTTTTTTCTACTTCTCTTTTTGACTGATTTCCTTGCATTGTTATCTTGTTTTTGAATACTATTGTTATCAAATGATTCATTATCAATTTTTGGTTATTTCTCCATAAAACCCTATTGATTTATTTTTTATTTTTTTTCATGTTGTAACAGCTATGGGAAAAAAGAAAGATGAGGTATGGAAGTATGGAATAAGGGGAAATAAAAAGGGAGATGTAACTTACACGGAATGTAGCAAATCGATGACACAAGGAGTGAATAGATTAAAATACCACCTTGCTAGAATACTTGGACAAGGTGTGGATGGCTACCCCAATACAACTCCAGAGATTATTTGACACATGAAGGCCCTTTTTGCTGAATATGACTTGCATAAAACAGAAAGGGAAAAAACAAGACAAGCCATGATAGCTGCAATGAATCTAAATGCATCCAGTTCAGCTCCCCTTGGTCACACTCGCAAAAGGGCAACCCCCTTTCATCATCAATTAACCTCATCTACTGTTGACAATGAGGATGAGGTTACTGAGACTCAGAATCCTCCTTCATCAGACCCAAATTTTTTAATTCTGCGCAATTTTCCAGGAGAACAACCTTCACTTGAAGGACAAGATGGAATAAAAAAAACACGAGAAAGCAATGATAGCAACATGAAATTTTTGGTACTACGACAATTTGCCTTTCAATGCGGCAACTAACCCATATTGGGAAGGTTTGGTTACCACATTTACAGTTCAAGCAAGGGGTGTAAGGCCCCAACAACTTATGACTTCAGTAGGCCATTGCTAGAGAAAACAATGCAAAATACATAGGTTGAAATTGATGATTAGAAAATTTTTTGGAAGAGAAAAGGATGCAACATCTTATCCGATGGGTGGACAGATGGAAGAAGTAGGACTCTCCTTAACTTCTTGGTGGCTTCTTATGGTGCAATGGTATTCCTCAAGTCTATAGATGCCTCAAATAAATAAAAACTGTTGGGACTTTGTACAATTTATTAGATGCGGTGATCCAGGAAGTTGGAGTTGAGAATGTATCTGCATATGCAACGGCATATGTATCTGCAGGTAGAATGCTTATGGAGAGGCATCCCACAATTACATGGAGTCCTTGTGATGCACACTGCTTGGACTTGTTAGAGGACATTGGTAAGACTAGCTGGGTGAAAAGGGTGGTTGAAGATGCTAAAAGTGTCACCAAATTCATCTACAACCATACTTGGGTCCTCGCTTTGGTGAGAAAACACACAAATGGAAAGGACCTTGTGCGACTAGGAGTGACACGATTTGCTAGCCATTTCCTCACATTGCAAAGCATTCTTGGTGTCGTTCCTCATCTTAAGCAAATGTTTGTGTCTAATGCTTGGCTGCAGTCTACATATGCCAAAAAACTTGAGGTAGAGAAGATAGTAAGTGTTGTTTTTATGATGGGCTCAACAAAAGCGGAGACGAGTTGATCAAGGTAAGTAACAAACCCAAATATAAACTTTATACAAGATAATCTACTTGCTCTTTGAGACTGCTCTTGGGTTTAAGAGGTGGGATGTCTAGTGGGCGACTGATCTCACCCCTGGGGGATTAGTCTCGCCCTAGCTCACACAGGTACCCAAGATATGGGCTGCTGGGCACTGGGCTAGGTCGCGGGGATACCTCCAGGTATAAAAAATGGATAGTCTACTTGCTAATTTTCTAGGGGTTAATTTTGACAGAACCTTTGGTAAGGGTTCTTCGTATGGTGGATGGAGAGGGAATTCCAATGGGTTTCATTTATGAGGCCATGGATAGGGCCAAAGAGGCCATTTCACATTACTATGCTGGAAATTCAAAAATTTATGAAGTCCTTTGGCGCATCATTGATCGTAGGTGGACACACCAACTCCACCAACCGATACATGCCTTGGCATACTACTTGAACCCGAGATTCTTCTTCTCTGATTCATTTAAGGCTGATGAGAAGATCATGACAGGTGTTATTACACGCATTGATAAGATGGCTCCTTACCGTGACTTGAGAGACAAGGTTCTTGATGAGTTGGAGGTGAGATTTGACATTTGTTGTATCTTATTTATGACTCATGAATTTGGAAATGTTCATTGTTGAGTTTGAGTCTTTGACAATTCTTATTTATGAATTTGGAAATGTTCATTGTTCAAGATCTACAAGGGTGCAGAGGGGAGATTCTTCTCTTCAAAATAAACAATTGAGAGGAGAGAAAAACAACAACCATGTAAAACATTTTGTTCAATACTAGAAGAAAAAATTAGAAACTTGATAATGATTGTTAATTTGTTACAAACTTACATTTTTTACTCAATTCTAATATTTCTAAATGTTTTTTGTAGATTTATGGTGGGAGAATTATGGTGTTGGCACACCTAATCTTCAAAAGATAGCCATCCATATTTTGTCTCAGCCATGTAGTGCTTCTAGGTGTGAATGGAATTGGAGTGTATTTGAGAATATTCACACAAAGAAGAGGAATAGGTTGACCTAGAAGAGACTCAATGATCTTGTCTTCGTTCGGTATAACCTTCACTTTCACACTAGAAAGGTGGAGGGTGTTTCACATGAGTCTATTGGCTTGGATAAAATTGATCCATATGGTGATTGGATCGTCAATGAACAAGATGATGGTGATGATGTCCTCCTTACTGAAGAAGATATTGCAGATTTTGAGAGAGGTGCAGCAGCAGAAGCAATAGCATTGGCTGATTCTAGTGAGATGGAGGATGATGAAGATGAGGACTTTGATGTTGAAGAAGAAGAATCAACTCCTTTAGATACCTCAATGCCTACTAGTTCAAGGCGTGAAAAATTGAGTTATATTAGGAGAGGAAAGAGGAGGATGTAGTCTTTACTTTTGTGTTTTTCACATTTGGACATATCATTATATCTAATTTTGTAAACATTTATAAACTTATGCTGCTGTTATACATTTTAAAGTTTGCAACTATGTTTGAGATTCATATGACACGTGCAATGTATCAATTATGGCTCTTATGCTCTTTAAATGCATTAATTTCTTTTTGTTTTTATGTAAAACTACGATTTTTTCCTTTTGTGGAGTCTTTGCCGAGTCTGAGTTCGAGTCCAATTTTTTGGTTTGTCGAGTCCATGGCGAGTCCGGGTCTTTAAACTATGATTAAAATGGAAAAAGAGACCTAGGTAAGGATTTTTCCTCCCTTTTTTTTTCATTTCCATGTTTTGAAAAATTAAAAAAAACTTGCAAAACAAGGGGATATGCTGCCAAGAAGCAGAGGCAACAAGATTGGATGAAATAGAGGAGGATGAAGATGAGGACTTTGATTTAGAAGAACATCTCACATTTAGATGCCTCAACATCTACTGCTACTACTACTAGCTCAAGGCTTGAAAAATTGAGCTATATTAGGAGAGGAAAGAGGAAGATGTAGTCTTCTCTTTAGTTTGTTCATTGTTTTTTTTCACATTTGGACATATCATTGTATGTAATTTTGTAAACATTTTATAAACTTATGCTGCTGTTATACATTTTAAAGTTTGAAACTATGAGTATGAATAATGAAATTTGAAATATTGAGTGTTTGGAAATCATATGACGTGTAATGTTTCAATTATGGCTCCTATGTTCTCTAAATGCATTGATTTCTTTATGTTTTTTTTGCTGAGTCCTTTGGCGAGTCTTTCAAGAGTCCGAGTTCGGGTCCAGATTTTTGGTTTGCCGAGTCTGTGACGAGTCTAAGTATTAAAACTTTGTATATATGCAATGCCAACAAGAGAGTGCAGCAATGAAATCTACTAAAACTTTGAATGCACTTCTATTGGATGAAAGCCTTGATCTGAGACATTCTTTGATGCAACAATAAGCCCTCCAATGTCCTAACCAAACAGAAATTCTGAACAGTTTCATCCTTGGCGCCAATGCTATAATCTTTTTTTGAATTTGCCAGTGGAAAACTCCACTTAGTAGCAAAATGATCTTTGCACACAAGCTATTTTGCCAAACTTGAATTGGCAGGCTATGCGACCAGCTGGAGCACTGATAAAAACCCATGCCAGTCTGAAAGAGCCACAGGCAGCATGAAAACGACCATTTTTATGATAGCCATGAGTTCTGATATGCGTGCCTGATATTTGGATGATCCATGCCAGTGAAGGGATCAAAAAACCCCTCCCTTTGAATCCCCTCACGAAAGATACTTCGCACCAGGAATATTTATGGAGTCTGGAAAATGAAAAGTCTTCTACCCGTAAAGAAAACCACTCCTTATGCCTTAGTTAGATTATGAGGTGCATCGACTTTATTCATATAGTCCCACACCAAAACTACTCTTACTCATTTCAAATGAATACCCAAAATAATATATATTTCTCCCAATACCTTTTGCAATTTTGTCTGTAAGAGACTGTAAGAACCCCAACCGGTTCTAACTCTGCAAAAACACTGAATGTTATAATTTTAGATGTTTGACATTTGGTCAAACACTTTGTAGGCAAGCTCTGATACCACTGTAAGAACCCCAAGCGGTTCTAACTCTGAAAACTCAATTTTGGCCTTTTGACATTTCGTCAAACAGTTGACATGCAGTGTCTAAGTTTTGATTTTTGAATGTGTATGCAATTGTTTGTTTGTAATCGGATAGTTTTGCAATTTCTTGACATATAACAATGCATGAAATAAATTATTTGCTTTCCAAATCCAAACAAAAGTATCTCAATTTATTCAAATAGAAATCTGATTGCATACAACAACAATTATTGGAATTTGAGAAATGAAAATAATCAACAAATATGAGAACCTGGAATGACTGAAATTTATAACTGTTGTAATCCCCCTGTAGAGATCACAGCTTCCTGGAGAATGAAGAATCTTTAACGTTGATGCTGGTATTAATTCACCGACACCTTCATTGTAGAATGAGCCCTCACCAAACATACACGAGCTCTCCAAATGATATTGCAGCCCCTGCAATGACTAACGCTGCCCTCAATGTACATACGCGAGCCCTTGAGAATGGATCGCTGCTAATACAATATGAGGCCAGGCCTTCAATGGTAACTACAACAACCAATGGAAGTGAACGCAACCTCCGATTGTTGCTGCGATAGCCTCTATACCCACAATTCAATCACAATTTGAGCACAAATATGGTCTCTGAATAAGACCATCATAAGCACAATTCACTGGCAAATGAATAACCAATTCAAAGTGCAACAACTTAAAAGAATTCTCAATTTTTCCAGCCTTCAAACGCTGAAACCCTTGGCTCCAATATTCATCACAAATTCAATAATCAACAATGCATAATCAGATAATGAAAAAGAACTCTTGCGAGTCTTTATAACTTTTGTGGGAGAACTCACAATTTTCCAATCAATGTGGGATAAATATATATACTTTTCTTTTTAATAATTCATTAACTCCAATACTTTAATTAATACTGTGGCTTAGGCTTCCATGAATTAATTGGATAAGTGGCCCCTTCCAATGATGACTCAACTGTAATGTCCCCTTTTCGGGGCACATTATTTGTGCCTTATAGTTAGCCTTTCATCAGGGTCCAGTGGGCTAACCGAGGTCTGACAGAGGATCAGAGGGGTGTTTGGCGTAGGTGTTTTCAGTTTCGGGCCAATCGGATCAGTTTCCGCAAAGTTTCCAGGATGCTTACTATTTATAGTAAGTAGGAAGAACTCAGTGTACTTGGCATTCCAGTAGTGGACTCGGAGCGTCTCGCCGAGAGCTTTCTGGCAAGCTATCACACGTCTCCATCCGAGTTCGTTTGATCTTCCGTTTTAATGCCAGAAGATTCCTCACTTTATTTTATTATGTCACTTTATAATCAATGGTTATATTTATTTAAAAGTGACTTTAAGTGAGAATATGAAAGGACAGAGAGGGGAAACTGAAGGGTCACAGCCATTGCTTTAAAAGAAGGATTGAAGGCTCATTTGGGGATGCTTAGTTTATGATATGATATTTTATCTCTTGGAGATATCAGGAAGCTTCAACTTTCGAATTCAGTCTTCAGGACGGAAACCCTTTTGGCTCAGAGGAGGATTGGACGTAGCCCTAGTTCGTCTCCGGTGTGGATTTACTGTAGAGTTCGCCATTGCATTCACAGGTTCTTTTCTGTTGATTGTCATTCTGCTGAATATTGTAATTCAGATTTTGGATTGTGGAAATCCCGTGTTATTGTATTTCTGTTGTATAATGCGATGACATCTCTGAGGTTTTTAATGGAATATATATTGTTGGTTGTTTACTGTTGGATCCATGTTTTATCTGCATGAATGTACTTGTTAAATCTATATGAGTTATATTTGAGGAAATTTGGGAAAAATCCCGGTTTGGGACATTTCATCAACCCTCAACTTAAGGGAAATTATAAAGTTAAATTATAGCTTTAGAATAAGCCATTTAATGATTAAATAATAATTCGGTCACTAAAATAATATTAACTCCCAAAATACTTATTCTTTAAATATGTCGTTTGAAATAGGAGTCACACCTAATATTTCCCAATGTGACCAAATGCACTTTCCAAAAATAGAATGGGTGCTTCTCGATCAACCTCAGATGTACTATAGTTAGTAAGTATATGAAATTGAGCCCAAACAAAGTCCAATCTGAGCCAATCCACATTGATGCATAATCAAGTCCTCTACATGTGGATCAAAAGAAAAATGATGAGCACTCCTCACTGTGTAGTTACGGTAAAAGGCTCCAATCTCTGTCAAAGGCTCATCACTGACAACTCTAGAATCGGAATATGGCTCCAAACTCTGACCTTGAATGGCTAATTGGGTAGATGCCTTGCCAAGTCTCTCTGCATACCCAATAACATACTCTCGGTCATGAAACAAGTGAAGGCATTCTAATTTAAATGCCTCCAAAGCACTCTGGATGAATCTCAAATCGCGAATATGAGTACCAGCCTTGACCCCATACTGTCTTTCCTCAAACTCTGCTCTCCAAAGAAGGTACTTGTTGTGAGGTTTTCACACCATCGCCCCATTGCAAATGGGGACCCCTCTTTTGCAAGCAGTAGGAGTAGTGGTCTTAGGTAGTCTTTGTTGGCGATAGTTTTCAAGCCCCTTGGTCCGGCGAGTGAAGTTTGAGAGTTGATTTTGGGCAATTTTGGCCTGTTGGGAAGTCAAGTCTATCCGGAACATGGGCAAGAGTTGTGCTAAATCTTCCGGGAATATGGGATCAAAACCAAAGGATTTGTGATGAAACGAGTTTAAACCCTCTGAGAATCCTTGTTCCAGCTTCAATTCAATCTTAGAAAGTCGAAATAGATTGTGGGAGGTAGCTTTGCTGAAGGCGTGCTGAATCCTGAAATTTGGCTAAGTCCTGAAATATTT
>MU227968.1:3348298-3380386 GCA_018584345.1 Thuja plicata | reverse complement strand
TGGCAAGCTTTCATTAGATTTGATCCCCGTCCATTTGCTAATCTTTCCATTCCATAGGAGTAGTAGTAAAGCAGTAAGTAGTTTAGTAGTCGGAGTTTGATGAGCAAAGTTGGAAGTGATATAAATTAAGGAGATAGATCCATTGAGTATACATTGCAAAGCTAAGTCCCATCGTCATCAATGCAAGAATCTAATATCCTTGAATGAACAACGTAAGCCCGCCTACGTGATTAACCAGCAAATCACATCAATATAACTGAGTTAGTATCCACAGGTGTAAGGAACCTTGGAGTTTTCTCATGTCCTTCATGAGTAATTACTTTTCAAGAGACGGTTGAGTGTTTGATATCTTGTATCAAGTGTTCAAGTCCTATATGTTATGTAGTGGTACAAAACCGACATCAACAGTACTCAACATACTTATGCGTGCAGTCAAAGCGAGATAAGGTTGAATCAACCTTCTCTCCAGAAACTCTCAACTGATCCCTCCATCTCTGTGTCTCAACAATCTGTCGAACAGGATCAATTGCATGGGATGAAATAACAGGATTGTTTCTAGAGGGAGGAAACAACTGAAAATGAGAGTCAATCTCCCAACCAGATGATACTCTACATATATCTCGTGAAGAAGATGTAGTGTCATGAACAGTCACACAACTCACTGACGAATCCACCTCTACATCACAAGAACTCTCAATGACTTGCCCTGCATCATCTGTCAATGTGCTGACTACTAGAGAACTTGACACAACCAAAGGCTCTCAACAGCTCTCTACCAAGGTACTCATCCCACCTGAGTCTACTGCACCTAAATACGTGATGGATGTAACCACATCCTCACTACAACCTGTGGGTGTCAACTCATCACCAACAACCACTGTAGGAAGTTGAACTGAATCTATAGCTGGTGAAGATTGTACTTGGCTCAACTCCACGATAACCTCGTCTAGCTGTCTGCGACTCTTGAAGAGCCAATTGGGTGCTCTCCAAAATCTCAGAAATCGCCTCAAGCTCATTAGTGAGCTCAACTACCTCCTCTTCCTTTCTGATCAAAGCATCGTAACAAGTGCAACCCCACTTAAGAAGTTAATCTTTGTTAGCCAATAGCTATAGGTAATTATGTTTCATTATACCAATAGCTTCTCGAAGTGAATGGAACTCTGTCAGGGAAAGACCACTATCACTGTGCTCATCTGACATAGGAGCACCCCAACCAAATACAACTAACATTTGATGGGCAACATCATAGTGCTCTAAGGTTGTAGCAATCTGACTATCACTCACCTTCAACTGCTTGGTCACACGATGTCTCTGAATACCCAGGCTCCCATGTAAGCTCTCTGACCCACAAACCGCACTCAGATAGGAAGTTGTATCCACAATGCTCACCTCATGATCAATAGCATCGTGTGTGCTATCATCTCCGCACACATCAACAATCAAGGTACTGCTGCTAAGCACCTCAACGGATGACTCATTTGATAAAGTGGAAGCTACTGTTATAACACTCCTCGCATGCTCCCACTTCCCATGTAACTGCAAGTCCCTGCAAGTCGTGATCTTGGGACCTATCACCAACCAATGAATTCTCTGATTCATTACCTAAGGTCTGATATGACAAACCAGACTCACTGTAGCATGAGCCGTCCTCAAAGATAACATCAGAAGTACCCAAATCCAAAGTACTAACATCCTCTACCTAGGTCCTATATACCCTCTGATATCTCATGCTGCTGTAAACATGATTCACTCCTGTCATAGAAATCAGAAGTAGAAAAACTCACATTTTCCATGCAATCCTCAAAGCTAACACTCAATTCATGCGAGTCAAAATTCATAGTGATACCCACAACATCTTCAACGCTGGTTCGTACATCAACACCATCACTAGGCTCAAACATAGGACTGCTGTCATAAAAATCAGAACCTGTATCATTAATAATTTCATTGTTGTCTATTGATGTAGGGCCGTCATCAATGGTGGCTATCATGTCACCAACATTCCCATGATCACGAGCTCCTTTCTCATGGAATTGATGAGACCCAATACAGTTGTCCTCAACCCAATCACACATAACCTCAAGCCTCTGAGAAGGATCTCCTGGTGTGTGAGAAGAACTAGTGGCTGCTCCACTAAACACAGGCTCAACGTCCACATCCTGCTCCATTGTTTCTTTTGCATTGATAAAATCATTTACATTAGAGCTTGCTTTTTCCTTCTTCATTAACCAAGAATCCAAAATCTCTGGGTGTTGTAGCAGACCTGATATATTTTTATTATAATTCTGACAAGCGTTATTGTAAGCCTGTATAGCACGCTTAAGCTCTGGTATGAGACCCTGTAAGGATTGTTTTGACCTTGTTTTACCCATGATTTACACAAACCTACTGTCTTGAATGCAAAGGCCTCCCCCACAAGATGGAAGGAAACCACTCTGATACCACTGTAAGAACCCCAACTGGTTCTAACTCTGAAAAAACAATGGGATGTTGCAATTTTAGATGTTTGACATTTGGTCAAATACTTTGCAGGCAAGCTCTGATACCATGTAAGAACCCCAACTGGTTCTAACTCTGAAAACTCAATTTTGGCCTTTTGACATTTCGTCAAATAGTTGGCATGCAATGTTTAAGTTCTGATTTTTTGAATGTGTATGCAATTATTTGTTTGTAATCTGATAGTTTTGCAATTTCTTGACATATAACAATGCATGAAATAAATTATTTGCTTTCCAAATCCAAACAGAAGTATCTCAATTTATTCAAATAGAAATCTGATTGCATACAACAACAATTATTGGAATTTGAGAAATGAAAATAATCAACAAATATGAGAACCTAGAATGACTGAAATTTGTAACTGTTGTAATCCTCCTATAGAGATCACAACTTCCTCTAGAATGAAGAATATTTAACATTGATGCTGGTATTAATTCACTGGCACCTTCAATGTAGAATGAGCCCTTACCAAACATACATGGGCTCTCCAAATGATATTGCAGCCCTTGAAATGACTAATGCTGCCCTCAATGTACATACACGGGCCCTTGGGAATGGATCACTGCTAATACAATATGAGGTCGGGCCTTCAATGGTAACTGCAACAGCCAATGGAAGTGAACGCAGCCTCTGATTGTTGCTGCGGCAGGCTCTATACCCACAATTCAATCACAATTTGAGCACAATTATGGTCTCTGAATAAGACCATCACAAGCACAATTCACTGGTAAATGAATAACCAATTCAAAGTGCAACAACTTAGAAGAATTCTCAATTCTTCCAGCCTTCAAATGCTGAAACCCTTGGCTCCAATATTCATCACAAATTCAATAATCAACAATGCATAATCAGATAATGAAAATGAACTCATGTGAGTCTTTTATAGCTTTTGTGGGAGAACTCACACACTTTTCCATTCAATGTGGGATAAATATATATACTTTTCTTTTTAATAATTCACTTATTCCAATACTTTACTTAATACTTTGGCTTAGGCTTCCATGAATTAATTGGATAAATGGCCCCTTCCAATGATAACTCAACCCTCAACTTAAGTGAAATTATAAAGTTAAATTATAACTTTATAATAAGCCATTTAATGATTAAATAATAATTCGACCACTAAAATAATAATAACTCCCAAAATACTTATCCTTTAAATATGCCGTCTGAAACAGGAGTCGCCTAATATTTTCCCACATGACCAAATGCACTTTCCAAAAATAGAAAGGGTCCTTCTCGATCAACCTTAGACTTACTATAGATAGTAAGTATATGAAACTGAGCCCAAACGAAGTCCAATTTGAGCCAAACTAAGACCGAACTGGAACATATGAAATTCTGGAGAAGATAAGAACCTCCATTAACCAAGCCTCTACCTCAGAAGACCCTCTATCCACAATAATTAGCCTACGAGGGACACAATAATAGGCTCATCCCTCAAACTCCAATGCTCATGAAAATGGGGACATTACAAAGACTTAACAAAATTGAAAAATACTTTATATTGCAATGTGAAATATCAAAGTGATGTCTCCAACAAGCTGACCAGGTTAGATAGTTTCACTATCAAAACCAGCAGGGCTTAGTGGTTTCGTCCTAGGCACAAGCTTAATAAAGCTCTCCAGACCAATATAAGAAATAAATCAAGCATGTCCAAATAATCGTCAAGCTGCTCAATAAATAGGCTTTGGATGTGACCCATCCTTTCCATCTTCCAACTGTTGCAATTTGGCATATGGATATTTGAATATTTGATTGCATTACTCTTGTTATTTGCAGTTGAGGAGTAATATTAAGTGATTAATTAGTAATTCCCTTATTTTTTTATTAAAGCCCGCAGGAATTCAATAGCCTTAATAAATCATTTTGGACGACTAGGATGGAGGGGATATTATACTTTCTAAACTTTTTTGGTTATGCAGTGATTTTATATTTCTAACAAAAATAGCCAAATATTCATTCCTCTTAATATGTATCTTTAAATACCTATTAAAACATGTATGAAAACCTTGTTAGGCCTGAACAACTGAAATTGTAATCATACCTTCTTTATCAATGCTCAAAAATCAAACAGAAGCTCTAAGAGACCATAATTATCTCCTTAAATTGCAGTCAAAAGCAGTCTCCCACCCTCTTGAGAACCAGTAGAAGTTTAACCCTATTGACAAAAACAGTAGCACTTCAACACCTTGGATAATTTCTATCAAGCAGAAAGATGGTTCAACATAAATCCCAATATATTTAGAAATTATAAAGTAAATGTCTTTTTTCAATATAGAATACTATCACAGCCTCAATCTCTATCTTCTCTCCCTAATCCAATCTAACCAAAGATTAACTATCAATGACAAGCTGATTCGCCAAACCCAAATCGTTTACTACCACCATTAGAACCATGATTAAACACTCTTTTAAACACTTAAATGTCGGGGATGTAAAATTTGTGACAAAGACAATGGCACCAGTAGGGAAAATCCATAACTTCTTATTTGAAAGAAAAAATGATATGAAATCCATAACTTACGAGGCACTAGAATCCTTCTCTTCACGGAAAAACTTTTAGCACCCCTTCCCAGAATTCTTCTTCTAGGACAGAAAATGAAAGAAACAAGAGGAAACAAATGCAAGATTGAATCCTACCACTACATCCAATTGAGCAAACTAAGAAGGCAAATTTAAATTGGAAACTTATAAATCAATGCAAACATAGTGTGTGTGTGTGTGGATATGCTTGATTATTGGGTTATTCTAGGTAGTCCTTAAAGGGGTAGCATGTACCTACTTAATGGATTTTTCCTCATTTCATCATTCCTTCAATAGTTTTGTTGATGGATGAGAATTGATCTATAGATGAGGGATGATATGAATGGAGGGTTGAGATTGATTTAGAAGCGATGGTTAGGATTGAGTGAGAGGATTTTGAATTTGAATTTGAGAGGTAGAAAAAATTAAATGCTGTTGGTGTATGGAGGGTTAAGATTGATTTGCTTAAGTGGATTGTTGAGATTAAAATTTGATTTGAATTTGGAACGAAGTTAGTTGGAAATGAATGGCTAGGAATTACTTGATTGAATCGATGGTCAAGATTTACAATTGACTTTATTTAAGAATAGATGATCTGGATTTAAAATTGATTTTTAATTGGTTGGTAGTTGGGAATAGATGGTTAGGATTCGTTTAATGATCTGGATGGCTAGGATTAAATGTTCATTTCATTTGGAATCTTTAAGAATTTTTAATTAGGCAAATAGATTATATGGATTTTGAATTGAAAGATAAATGCTTTTTTCTAAAACAAAATTAAGAGAGGGATGATGGGCATTAGCCTTTTCTGTTAAATAAAACAATTTATTTAATTAATTAATGTTAATATGAAATTTACTTAACTAGCTGGTGGGAGAAATGAAACCTACTTATTTAAATAATTTAATTAATTAATTTGTATTGGAGGCATTATGGGATTAATGACGAGTATTGGTTAGAATGTCAGGCTATTTTTGGTGTCTACACTTCTAATTATATTTCAATATCATAATCTTTTGCATTAATTGACATGTCACCATAGGTTGATAACTTGATATTGGAGGGCTATATTGATTATTCCCATCAACATGAAAATAAAGTCAAATTTAGTGAAACATTCATGATATGCATTAGAGCCTTGCATGGTTAGGACAACTTATGTAAGAGCAATTAACAAAGGTGTTTCTAAAGTTGACAACTGTTTTTGTGCTGGTTTCAACTGTTTGGCCACAAATCCATTGTTGTGTTTTTGTCTAAATTCATGAGAGCCAACAAGTTGCACAGAATGCTTTTAAAAGGATGCATGCCCTGTTCTGATTTAGGATTGGATGAAGCCAGTAATTGAAGACAGCCACATTGAAGGAGTTGTCTCGTCCTTTTATCTTGCATCAAATCTTGTTATTGGGAAACAAATTAGTTCTTCTTATATAGACCGGACACTCTTCTATAAACTAGAATTAGATTGATTTCTATAAATTAGGCTGTATATATTCTACCAATTACACTGGAACTCTTCTAACAAAGCGGATAAGAATTTGCATATGCAACTAGGAACTACTTGCCTCCTCTAAATATTTACATAAATTGCAGTTAGATAAAATTTAGCTTCATTATATGTTTTAAATGCAGAGCAATCCACTTATCTTAGGTGGAGAGACAATGCAAATACAACTGTTTTTGGCTGTTTCAGACTCCCTTGAAAATAAATGCAGAATTTATTTTTCTACAACCAATGGCATCTGTTGCAGAATGCTTAGTACAGATGACTCTTGATTATATGTGCTTTAGGGATTGTATCATTCTTAGGACAAAAGTTTGCTCAAATCAAGTTTTCGACTAGGAAGGTATATTATCATGACATTTTCTGTTTGGAACTTACAAAGTGACATGCATCTTGTCTGAAGGAGATTGATTTTTCAGCTTTTGGATTTAAGTGTATTGGCTTTTTTACATCAATATTTTAGATTGCACTCAATGATCCATCATTAGGATAAGGATACAATAGTGACAGGAATGTTGTTTGTTTGATAGAAAGAACCTTTGATAGTATTATGGCATATGTTGTGAGGGTTAGTTGCTCTTATTTTTTCAACACTTTATGGATTCTAATTTTTATTATCTTAATTACAAATACAATGAAATAAATATTACAAATCATTTATATAATGATGCATTTTCTTGTGTTCCTAGGAACCATAGTTGAATTCTTCCTTGTGTAAATGGTTTTAGATATCATGCAGGTGCGATCTGTAGAAGTCAATGAAGCATTCAGACTTCAGAAAGAAAATGGATATGTTATTCTAGATGTGCGTCGAGAGGCAGAATTCAAAGAAGTATGTACTTTGAATACCATTCTTGCTTCTTGGGATTTTGAGGATATCTTGTAGCTTTTTATCTTAATTAGTAAGTTCTCATTGCTTGTTTATGTTCTACCTACACTTGAATGAATCATCACATTATCTCAAAATAAATCAAAGTACAATGGCATATTTTTAAAGATTTGATACAAGAATTTTTATTGTATGGTGAGAAGAAAAGCTTGTTTATAAGTATTAGGTTTTTCATTTTCAAGCTTTTGGATACAACTGCGTGGTAGTTTTCTAGATTCTGGTTTCAGATCACACTGTGTAATGAGAGGATCACATAGTCTGATCCAAAATGTTGATGTAGAAAACTACTACAAGGTTATATCCAATTCAAGGAAAGCTTGTGTGAAGAAATGGGTAAGAATTCTATATATTTATAATTGTATGTCAATGTTTATCTGCTCGCTACCTGCATATGTAGTTAATTAGCAGTTGGTTGTACTTGTATTTTTGTATTCTTCATTCAAATTGCTTCCTCAATGCTGGCTGCAGAAGTTGGTGGTAAATTCTTATTAAAATGCATGTGTTCCTTATGTTTCTGATGAAGTCTTTTTTTCAGTATCATCCAGAAGGAGCTATCAATGTGCAAATTTATAGATTAATAAAAGAGTGGACGGCTTGGGATGTTACTAGACGTGTTGCATTTGCATTCTTTGGGATTTTCCAAGGCACTGAAGAAAATCCAGAGTTTCTTGAAGGTAGATGTTTTCTAATGCTGGAATTATATTACTGGCATGTCAACTAACTACCATATTGAGAGTTTCATAAAAAAAAGCCTATTCAAAATTTGAATACTACATCTTAATGATTTTTTTTGTACTTGGCAGAAGTGAGATCAAAACTGGATAAAAACTCTAAAATCATAGTGCTATGCTCACAAGGTGGTACCTTGAAGCCTTCTGCAAATTTCCCTGAAGGTCAGCAATCAAGGTAGAATTTCTTCTTTGTATATCATGGTTGATTGGAGGCCCTTGCCTCTGTCAGTTGTTAGAATAGAAAATAAGTGAGAAGTAAAAATTAGAATTACGATAGATAAGTGGTGAGGTTCAAAAGGAATTGTATGAAGTTTAGCAATTGCCAGCCTTAGCTGTTAGAACCATGCTTATTCTGAAATATAAATAGTATAGTTGGTTCTATTTTCTCAAATCACTGTAGAATATTGTTTCTGTTGTAAGTGTGCTTCGTAATGTAAATAAAAACAAGGTTAAATCTTGTTGCTAACTTCTTCAGCCTTGATCCTAATAAGATTTTCATTATACATCGTACCACATTTTCATTGCCATTGTAATTCTTGGTCTATTTTATCCTGCTCAATAGAATGCAAAATAACGGTGGATTTTAAGTTTAATTCAAAAAATTCAGATCAGAAGCTGAGCATTCAGCAATATTTGGTTTATGCAGGTCTCTCATAGCTGCCTATATGTTGGCACTTGATGGCTACAGTCCTATCTTACATTTGGAGGGTGGTTTGTATGCATGGGGCAAAGTAGGCCTACCTGTCAATTATGAGGAATAATGGTGTTTGTCTGTGGAACAAAGATTATTGGCATCCTATAAGATTATTGTAAGTTGTGGGATGCTGTGGAGGTCAACTAGATTTTGACGATTTCAAACAGTTATCCTTAAATATCTAGGTTTTGGCTGTAACCAAGATCTAGACTAGCCATTTAAACCATATGCTGCATTCCTTTCTCTTTTTGTCAGAAATGGTGGATATCTGATATCCACACGATTTTTCTCATTTATAGCCCGAATTTCTTCTTTCCAATTTTGATGTTTTACCCCTGTAACTGTTTATGGTAGTCTGAATAGCTCTCTCTCTTCAATATGCTTAATGAAGAAATCAATCACTGTAAACACCAATGCTATCTTGTGGTGAGATACTTAATTTCTGAACTACAGCTATAATAGTCTTTTAAATATTTTCTCTAAAAGAAATGCATTTTATGCTAGATCAAAGAACATGACAATTTCATTGGCGTAAAAATATGACTACTCTGAAAGAAGAAAGGACAAAATCTAACATTTGTGACTTTACCGGAAGTTAAAGAGACTCAAATATTGGTAGTGACACAATAAAACTGAGCTTTCACAAGCACAGCCAAATCATCCTTAAAACTCAACTTTCCTAAGCTTGACATTAAAGAGAAATGCACCTTATATGACATCAAAGAACATGATAATTTCTTAAGGTTGACAAGCGAATTACATACAAAATCACATCCTAATGGAACCCCGAAAGCTAACCTTTGTCCCTTAGCCCCAATGCTAGAAACTCAACATCTTTACAAAAATACAAGCTTAGCTTTATCAAAACAGTAAAATCCTGCTTGGAAATAACTTCATTAAGATAAGGGGATAACCGATCTCATGAAATTTAGCCTTATATCTTGTCTTCCATAAGAGACCAATGCCAAACAATCAAGTTGTATGCCAAATGTTTTTGAAATTATGTCTAATGATTTAGGTGCCTCCAAAAAGAGGGCCTTAACAAAAAAGGGGAAATCTAATTACATCAATAAATTCAGCTTGTCGTAACCCTTTTCAAAAAGTTCCTAGCAGAATTAGACCTTAATAAGACATGACTAATTTTCTTTGGCTGTCACATAAACTACATCAAGAATCTGCCATACCTGTTTTGTGTGGTTCTGATTTGACTCGTAGATCTCAGTGCAGCATTAGCTAACTCGAGTATTAGTCTATGAAAGAAACCCCAAAGTCCAAATATGCTTTTGGTGCCTTTTCCTAGGCACCTTGGGGTCATTCACACCTCATGGAGCAATAGCAGATGTATGTCTCATTTGACCATAGAAGTTTTTTGTCACATGGTGATAAAATTAGCTTCCATTGCTCTTCTTCCAACCTCTCCAATAGGTGCCTAATCCTTGAAAATGTAGTTTGAAAAAAAACTTTCAGAAATCATTTTGCAAAGCCCTTAATTATCCTACTTTTATGCCTTAAATTTTGCCTATATTATGATTCCAAAGTTTTCCCCCAACAAAACAACATCTCTCTTTTTCCAAAAATCAAGTTAACAGCCCAAGCTGTCCTCGTGAATACGTAAAAAGAAATTTCCATGTGAACCTTGATGCTCATTCTGACAATCTCACTGATCCCCATTGTGCTATTAAGTGTAAATTCTCCTTGCCAAGTGATGAAATTTGCTCAGGTGGGGTCACAACTCAAAATGCCTTTGCCTTACCGATGACATCACAGAGCTGAAAGGGGCTCATGATGCAAAGAAAATCTGCCTCGAAGCATTACCATCCACTCCTCTTGCCATATATTTTCCTGCAAACTCTACCCTACTTAGATTTTATTAGGTATTATTCCTGGATCCTTGACCCCTTACAAGTGTGCAGATGTCCCCTTTCCAAAAGGGAGTTTCCTTCATCTCAACCAGCTTTCAACAAAATTTGAGGACCTAAATACTTTCTTTGTATTGTTCATTTAGTTTGACGATCCATTGATCAAATCTGATCATTCAAATCTCAATGAAGTTTTTTAATATTTTGAAGATAGTCATTATTTACGAATCATATTTGAATGCTTTGTATTGTTAGTAATAAGGGAATTTCCAGCTCCACATCTGCACAAGAATACATCATGGGGATTGAACCTCTTTAACAAACATACAAGATCAACATATCTGTGATTCGGTGCATGAAAGGCAATGTGTAATCACAGTTACTCACAAATAGCTTCTAGCTAGCCAAATTATAAGCAAAGGTGCCATTGGAGTTTTTTTTTTTTAAAATAAAATAAAAATTGTTTGATGCAGATTTGTACTCAAGACCTCTCAGAAATCGTCCTATTGCAATAATGAACAATTGCCTCCATTGGGGGTTGGGGGTGGTGGCTAAAGGTTGCGGGAAGTTTTTCTTAAAAAGAGGGGAGAACCGCTTGAGCTCTTCTAAAGCAATGATACAAATAGAAATGACTCAATTGAACATGTTATTGACCAAGTGTATTGTGACACATGTGACATGTTAGGGAGGCACATGTACTTGTGCAAGGGACAATGACTTGTTTACCAAGGTGCTTGGGTGACTTGATGATAATATACATGATATATGGGGTTTGTGACTCTAAGGTATGTCTATCCTTTGTGAGGTCTCTTAGATAAGAACATTCAAATTGTAAGTTCTTAGGATCAACAATGGCCTACCAAACTATGTTAAATCTCCTCTTCCAATTTAAGAAGAAGATTGAGATTTAATACACGGTTTAACTTTTCATATAAAACTAGCTTGTGGTAGACTTTAGCATAACTCAGATTGGTGCCAAGTAAAAAGGTTTTATTTAATGTCAGTTCAATCTTAGACATTCCAAATTCACCACCTACCCTTGTCTTAGTAATTTCTTATTAATTAATTATTATTCTTGTAATCTGACACTTGATATTCTCGTAATTATATTTTTAAATCATTATTTAATTTAATACTCTGGCATTAATTTCCACTTCTTCCTAAGAAAGGGCGTGGGTCCCACTGAATATGCCAAAATAAAGATAAGGAAACAAACAAGGTCGCAAAAACATAAGGATTCAAATGTAATAAACGAGCCCTTATTTTTCTTTGCTCCTTCAATTGAGCAAAAGTTGAGTGCACCCAACGTTCCACCTATTGTGCTCAATATGATTATTGATGGTGGAATAAACGTGCTTAGTGAACCAATAGTGTGGCTGATAGATTAGAATGAGAAATCAAATAGACAACATGATAGTTTGGAAGTGGATATGAAAATAGACACATAAGATTAGCATGAGTGTATGAAATGGAATAGGAGACTTCCAACTCATAGATTTTCTGTGAGGAAAATCAAAGCCAAGATGCAATGGTTAATGGAGGGCTAAGATTTTTTGTGTAAACAAGATGACATGTGTGATATATATGCTTACACATGTGTGAGGAAAAGAGTAGGGGTTATTGAAAGGTCAAGGGGTGATGTGGAAGCTTAACATGCCTTCAAGATAACATGCTCACAAATGTGTTAGCTAGGTGTGGGATAAGGTTGGCATGCTCACACATGGGAGCATGGGGTGGGTTGAGAAGGAAGTCAAAGATGCTTCCAAGAGTGCATGTGCCCACAAGTGGGAGCAAGGAGCAGGCTAACCCGTGGCATACTCACACATGTAAGAGCATGAAGAGGATAGAGATACATGGCAAATGATGGTGAATTTATACTTTAATTCCTATAGATTGATTTAGTAGCTAGGATTAAAAGAAAAGGATCCATGATGATGTAGATTCAAATATTAGAGACAACGTTAATAGAGATTAATTACCCTAAAACAATTAAGTATTAATTAATTGATTTAGTTTGAAGACTAGGGAGCTAGGCTAATTAATTTAATTTTGTCAAGTACATTATCAAATCAAATTTGTTTAGGCCATTGGAACATAACTCATCCATCCCTTCATCCTCTCGTCTATCCATATTCTCAATCTTTTCACCTTCTCACTTGTACTCTCGAGGGGGTATAGCAAAATTCCTCCTCGTCATTCAAATAACTAGGGCATTTAATGATTAGTCCATATCTATTTTTAGCCACTATGTTTGATCTTCTTTGGTACACCATCACTTCTAGTTGAGATTCCATAAAAGGACAAAATATAGACACCCCAAATTCACTATCAACCCTCATCTTAGCAATTTAATTAATTAAAAAAAAATTGATTACTTATTCTTATTCTTATAATCCACCCTTTCATCATATTCTCATAATTGATTAAATAATTTTTTTACCATCTACAATTGATTTCATTTTCTTCTACAAGGTGAATAATTAAAACAATTAAATTATATTACTTACTTTCCAATTTTTAAAACAAAATTAATTAATTATACCAACTTAATTAATTAATTATACCAACTTAATTAATTAATTAATTATACCTACTTATTAATTGATTTAGGTTAATTAATCTTTGGTACCATGTCCACAAATATTCAAATCCATATCATTATTGGTCCTTGTCCTTTTAATTGTACCTATTAAATTGATTTATGTAAATTAAAATCTAAATTCACCACCATTTTCCATGTGTCCCTATCCTATTCGTGCTCACACATCTGTGAGCATGCACTATTGGAATCATCTTTGACATCCTTCTCAACCCTCTTGATGCTCACATGTGCGAGCATGCTAGCCTTTTCCCACACCTTGCTCACACATGTGAGCATGCTAACCTTATCCCACATCTTGCTCACCCATGTGTGAGCATGCTATTTTGAAGGCATGTTAAGTTTCCACATCACTCCTTGACCTTTTGACTCACCCCCACTCCTTGGTTCACATATCTCCCACACATTCCACCTTTCTCACACATGTGAGCATGTCTAGCTCTTACAACTTACATGACATTGTCTCCCTCTTGAGACACTTGTCACAAGGATAAGATTCCATTCTATGCCCCCATCTTCTACAAATTCTAACATTGCATTAAATATATAGGATACATTCTCTTCTATTTTTCAAATCATTCATTCTCATGCTAATCCTACACTACAATATTCATATCTTCTTCTTTCATAGTAGCATGTTGTTTGTCTTATCTCTCATACTAATCCTAAAGCCATGTTGTCAGCTCACCAAGCTATTGTATTCCACCATTACTACGTCCTACTAAGAACATTAAGTGGAGCATTGTGTATTTACTTTAGATCAATTGGAGGAAAAAAGAAAAAAAGGTATAATGGTCTATCTTTTGCATTTGAATCCTTGTGTTTGTAGCCTTTCTTTTCCCTTGTCTTCATAAGGAGTAAAAGTGGTCATATGATTTAATTATAATATTTCAACTTAGAATGTTTGTTCTTGGCCTTTAAATTGGGCCATATTATCCAAGGACAAGAGGCATGGCTGGATATAGTGTAGACTTGTATGAACCCAATCAATATAGCTTGAAGGCTTTAACAATAATAGTTTTGTAAGAGGGCTACCATAGTGGGTGATAACAAAGAATAACCAAAGGGTTGTTTATTGATAGAAGAAGGATCTTTGCTTTAATCTCCTACTTGAATAAGCTATGAGTTTATAGCATGCAATGTTTTTCAAATGCTCTTGGTCATAAAAGTTATTATAATTTTCATTTACATGTATAAAATTATGGAATGGAGATCCAAACCTTGCTAGGCACATGTTGGGTGAGCAACATAAATAAATTCTTTATCAAATAATATATTTTCATTCCTAATTGTCTTTGGGGCATTAATAAGCTACTTTGAACACATTTTGTTGACTACTTTCCCCTTTCCATGCACTCATAACTTGTTGGTCAACATTGAGAAGCTTTCCCATCTACTTGCTAATCTCTAATGATAAACAACCCTAATGGTTTGTCTTATCGAAGGTACACATGGATGGGTAAAAAAGATTCAATTCCATAACTATTATGGAGATATAAATTGTAAACAATATATTAGAACATATGTGTGTGTGTGTGTGAATTTGTGTAGGTGTACCTATAAGCTGCAACACACTTCAATGGATCATTGCATGGCTAATCTAACAAAACATGAAATCAAATACAAACTAACTAGATTCGCTGAAATCGACTCATTGCCTTCTAGTAGGCAGGAATGTGAATCTTGCTCTCAGATCATGGCAAGAATCAATGACTATACCTATTGTAAACGAAGGATTTAAATGCTATGATTAATGATCTAAATGCAAATGCAAGTTTGTGGTTAATATAGTGCTAATTAGAATAAATTTTAGAGCACCAAAAGAAATGTGTTTGATTGTTTTAAAAGCCCAAATTAAAATGTGCTCTAGTTATGAAATTGAATGCTTTGCTTGAAAACAAACTAAACAATTAACAAAATGCTATGCTCTCCGGATCGCGCTGCGATCTTTCAGAGTCGGTTCTCATCGCCTACGAGCACAGACTGATCATCACATTGACAGAGAGGATCGTATTTGCAGTTTATGCACATTGTCTGAGATTGAGACCGAGGCACATTTCATTTTCCGCTGCCCTATATACTATGAGATAAGAGGGAGATTTTATTGCTTATTCGGAGATTGCAGCTCCTTGACTTCCTTCTTTTGCTACTCTGACCAGAGATGTCTGGCACTCTATTTACGGGAGACGGTTCAACTCCGTGACCATACCCTGCAACTTCTATTTCCCCAGAAGCTGGTCACCGAGCAGCTCATTACGGATTTCTTCTCACCCTCACCCCCGACTCGAGGTGCGAAGCGGCCCTCATGTGCCTCCACCATCGGCCACTCCAGATCAGTGAGACCTTGCAGTGCTTCTACTCATTAGCGACAGACCACCAACAGATCACAACGAAGGCTCCATACCCTTATTCTTCCGGGTCACTATCCTTTTGTGTTGGATTTCTTTCGGCTCGGGAAGGACCCCTAGTCCTTGCCCTGGTGGTTCTTTGTTCTCTACTTCTTGTTTGGTTCCTTGTTCTTTTTGTTGTTCCCCCGACCACTGTTTAGTGGTCCGCTAGTTTCTTGCTTTTTGGCTGTTTGTTTCCTGTCCCATAGACCCTTGTTGGTCTTTCGTTGGACATTAATAAATTTATCTTATCTTATCTTATCTTATGAATGCTAGAATGTAAAATCTGCTGAATAACGATAATAAAAGAGTACAGATCCTTTGTGAAGGAAAATAGGCTCAATTTATAGAAAATCTCTGTCAAAATTGATGGTTGAGATGAAAAGCCAACGAGTGGACAAGATTTGAATTGAAGAAACACAATCCACATGCACAAAGAATGATTGGTTGAGAGAGTCAGTTAACTGAACTGATTGAGATGCATGAGATGCTTTAAAACTGGTCACTTAGCGGACTAGTGTGGATTGGAAAAGGTAAAAAAACTTGCTTCTTGGTGGAAGGGGGCCTCCTCCCAACATTACTCTGTTGTGAAGTATTCTTCTATCAAAAGTTTTTTCCAGGTTGTCTCTTCTTCTCAGGAGTTAGATGAGACCAATGTGCCTCTTGGGACTGCTGATGGCTCTTCCCTGGGAGTTGTCCCCTCTCCTTGTATTGAATCTGATGTTCGAGGCTCTGAGGGTAGTGTGGCTTCTGCTCCTCTTATTGGCAACTCCTCGCTGGTTTCTTTTGAAATGGTAGCGACTGAGTCATATTCCGATGCTGCCTCCTTGGATTCTCCTGGCCCTTTCCTGGGACAGCCTCAGGTTTTGGGGGACCTGAATCTTGATTCAAAATCTACGCTGGAAATGGCTAAGAATGTGGATGATGGGTGGACCTCTGTTAAAGGAAAGAAAAAATCAAAATGTCTGCCCTCCTTTGATATGTCTCTTCGTTACCAGAAGGGGAAGAAATAATTTGTATGGGCTTTCCTTTACTGGTAGATGTTTTGCTGCTTGTTGGAAGCTTTTGGGTTGCTGGTTTTAATTGTAATTTTATTTTATGCAACATTTTTTATTGTAAGGGTGCTGGATTTCCTTTTCTAATATCTTCTTTTGTGTCCAAGTTGAGGGAGCCTGTTTTAAAACCCTCGTGGTGGTCTTGTTTTGTTTCGTTATAGAGTGCTTCTTTGAAAATCTCTTTTGACCTTTTTGTACAGGGTTTCGCGACCCCTTCAAAACATGTATTTACCTTAATAAAAAACTGAACTGACTGACCAATCATTTAGGAAACTTCCAAAATCTATTTTCAGTTAAGTAGATTGTTTCCAAAATGAAAAGAAGAAAAGAATTAGTTAATTGAATAAAACTGATTTGTTTCTAATTTGATATTTAGTTGACTGAAATGATGACATATTAATGTATTTTTGAATATTTAAATGATTTTAAATGCATTTTAACTCAACTTTATTAATTTAATTTCTTTTTGGATTTAATTGATAATATAGCAATTTGTTTAATCAACATTAATTAATTAAATAATATAATGTTTATTTGTCAATGTTTTGTGATTTTAGGAATTAATTAATTAATCAAGTGTGATGTTAGATTGGGACCCATTCTGGTTTAGGTTAGATTAGACTGAAATTGCCTTGGGTTAGGACTTAAGACAATCAAGATTAGGGTTTTCTTGATTAAAGACCGATATTGGGGGCCTGGTTTAAATGACCATTTTGGGTCATTACATTTGCCCCTCTTTGAATTGATGTGCGATCAACGCATTGATTCAAAGACTTGTTAGCAATGAGACGAAGAATAGTTTGATTTGAAGCGATGAAACCATTCTTTCGAAGAAGATTGACTCCGAGCTTGATTGGATGAAGATCGATCAAAATATATAAAACAAAATGCTCAATTTGATTTGAAGCGATGAAATTGAACATCTGCTAGGAACTCTTGAGCCTTTTTATTGGTTTGAACGAATAACTAGTTTGATTTGAAGCAATGAATCTGATTACCGTTAAGAGATTTGATTAACACAAATTGACTTGATTTGAAGCGATGAAGCCAATTTGATCAATGTTTCTGATTTTAGAAATGAACAACTCGTCTAAGATCAATCTTGTCTGGTTTCGAGTGTATCCATCACTGTATAAGACGATTGACTAGGTTTCTCTTGATTAAATATAATCTCAACTTGATTTGATGCGATGAAGCTGAGATGTCCCAAGCAATGGGGTCTTTCTTGATGATGTGATCAATGAATTGTTGATGTCTTGATCCTGACCCCTTGGGAGAGAAATCAAAATATGGCTAGGTGCCCCAGTGATCAGAAATAATTCGATTGATAAAATGATGCAGGAAGAAGCAGATCTGATTAGAAAGAGGTCGCAAGCAATTAGGACCCAATTTGCACTTGATTCGAGGTCCTGTTGACCAAGTTTGACCAAAATTATGACATATGGATTGACTGGAAGAAGAGCATGAGAGATTTTCATTGATTCAGAGTCCAGAAGACTGATTGAGCAAGCAGTCACCTACAATTGACTGAAAAGGTCAAATGCCAAAAATGACAAGTAAAACGATCCCATATTTCAATTTTGATTGCAAAAATGGAACCAGGATGGTCGAATTAGCTAGGGGTGTAATTTTCAAGTCAATCGGAGCAAGTTGAAAATTAGGTCAAAAAACCTATATAAGGGCCAAAAGGGTCATTTCATTTCATTTCACACATTCGAGCCTTCAAACCTTCGAGAGAGAAAGTGGTGGTCCCCATGAATACTCACCGTTTCGAGCGCCAGAGACTCCACAACCAGCCCAGAGACTACCCTCCACCAGTAAGTACCTGATAACTTTGCTCTGTATTTTAAATTTGATGCATTTTAGATATATTTATTTGTGTTTTTCACGTTTTTTCAATATGTCGTATGAGGATCTGCAATAAAATCCTTACTTGTATTAGGGCATTAGATTTGTCGTATGCCCTATGCCCCATGCTTGTACGAGCGCATTCAAACATTACAATGTGCAATACCAATAACATAGAAATTTACCTGGAAAGGTCGTGGACTCAATTGGTGGATTATGTGGGTCTCCCATTTCGATGTCGTTGGTGCTTCTCTACCGGTCACTCAAAAATTAATTATTCTCTCTTATGGCATAAAGGTGCTGCCACTTGGTGGAAGGGCACTAATGATGAACATTTGACTGTTCAGGCTTCTGATTCCTCCTCTGACGATGCATCACAAACTGATGACGACTCCCCTGGGGATGATGCTCCTGCTACAAATCTAGATGATGCTCATGCTACAAATATGGCCTCTACAACCCCGCGCCTCTTGCTATTGATGTAGCCCTCTCTAGCCATGTGGACCCTTCTTCACCTGTTGCTCCTGCTTTGATCCAATCTTTGGTTGATGATGTGCAACCTTCTCAACACTTTGTCCCTTGTGCTGACATTCTTTCTAATAGGGTTTTACCACTCCCCACTTGTGGTGGGGATCCCAGTGATAGTATCACCTGGATAGTTGTATAATGACGTAGATTTTTTTTCTTTAGCCTCTCATTTGCCTCCCCACGTTGTGGGTGAGCCACCCACCCACTCTTGAGGTGGGTTAGCAACTTTTCTGTTAGTGTGCTATTCTTTGCCTATATTTGTAACAACCAATACCTCTACTAATGTGTTGATGATCTTTTTTAACACCTTTGGGTTGTGATTGTGTAATGGGCAACACCCTTGTTATGCTACTAATTTTAATAAAAAAAAATTCAAATTCATGAACCTAATAATTACACAACACTTGAAGCTTCTTGTTTCACATCAAAATCCACATTACATACTAGGTAGGTAGTCCTTGGGCAAAGAGAAAAGAGGCAATTGTAAATTCACTCACTACCTCTATTGGTTTCTCACCTTAATTTATTAAGATACAAAATACTTCTCTGAACTCATTATGTGCTCATATTCATATGATAATTTCTCTTACAAATGCAAGACCTTCCTATTTATATAAGAATAGATTAACAAAAGTCATTTCATAATCACATTGCTTAATATGCAAGCAAACCCATGTACATAATTTTCCTTTAAACATATACTACTACACCACATTATGTGCAAGTAACCTATTACACATGCATCTCCTAATTATTAGAATTTAATATTTGATTAACAATTATTATTCTATTCCCATGAACCCAATCATTGGCTTACAAGTACAAGTAACCTAATTACAAGTGCAATTAACCTATTACCATGGACTCAATCGTTTGATTATGAGGTCCTCCCCTTTTGATGTTATCAACGCTTCTCAACTGGTCCCCTGACAATAGATTGTTCTCTCTCACGTCATAAAGGTGTTGCCACTTGGTGGAATGACACTAATGATGATCATTTGCCTGTCCTGGCTTCTGATTCTTCTTCTGATGACACTTCACAAGCTAATGAAGACTCCCCTCAAGATGATACTCCTGATGGTTATTTGGCCTCCTCTGATCCGGTGGACCTTATTCCACGTGTTTTTTCTAATGTGACCCCCTCTAGCAACGTGTACCTTCCTCAACTTGCTTCTCATTCTCTACTCCAACCTTTGGCTGACGATGTGCAAACTTCTCAACACTTTGCCCCTTGTGCTGACAATCTCTCTAAAAGGGATTCATCGCTTGCTCCCCCTTGTGGTGGGGATCCTAGTGATAGTATTGCCTTGACGACTGTTTGACGACGTAGGAAAAATCATTCTTTAGACTCTTTTTCTCCTCCCCACGTGGTAGTGAGCTATCTACCCACTCTTGAGGTGAGCTACTAGCTTTTTTTCCAGTGTGTTGTTTATGTCATTTCTTGGCCTTGTTTGTAAGGGCCAACTCCCTTGTTTATGTTGTTAGTGTGCTGTTCTCTTTAGGTGCTTATGAGTTGTGGTTGTGTAAGAGACAAAACCCTTGTTTTGATGTTGATCAATATAAAAAAAAAATATTATTCAAGTCCCAATGATAGATTCTTTTCAATTGACCTATTTTTGTCACCATCTTAACACAAATAATGTATTTTATCCTTGGATTTCTCTATAATACCAACAAACAATTGATTAAATTTAAATGAGGCAAACATACCTTTAACTAATTGATTTGCTTTTGCAATACATCCAATGTGTTGCATTTCTATTGACATGTTGTGTTTTGTAGGCCATACAAACCTCATCAAATAGCATGTATTTCTCTATACCCTTAGTTTAAACTATGTATCAAAAAGTAACTATAGATACCATAAATAACCATGGATAGAGCTCAAAAAAATCACAACAATTAAAAAAACCCAAAGACATCACCTAACAATGTAACACACAAAATGGGTGTCATTGCTACATGCAATTCCAACTAGTAGTGATGACAAATGTAAGATACGTTGATGAGTGTGTAAGTTGGAAAAGAGAAGATGATCATGAGGGCATTATTAGTGGCACACATCCCCCTACGACACACAAGTGCATTGTGGAATCTATGTATAAAGAGAGAAGAAGACACCAATGAATGTGAAAACTAATGGAAGATTAACCCAATAGTATTTCAACTCTACAAGGTTTTATATGAAAGAGGACAACACCGTCAAATATCTAACTAAAAGAAACATGAGAAAACAATCTAATTAAACCCTCCCATAATCCACACTACCCACACCTAAGATGATCCATTTGCCAAGATTGAATTTTTGAAAAAAATTTAGATGATGAGAGAGTATGTCTAAGGAACTAAATACATTTTATAGAAATAATTTTTTCTTTTCGTTTAACATTTTTCTAATTTAATTGCATCAATATAAACTCTTTTTATATTCTAAAGCATACTAACCATGTGATCCTATACAAAATTTATATATGAAGAAATCAACTCAAACTGAGATTCTAAACCCCCTTTGCCACTGCATGTTATTTTCTTTCATAAAATTATAAACACCTGATAAGAACAAAAAGATAAGAATAGGTGATACAACTATCAAAATATTATTTTATACAATGAATTAAAAGTATCATATTAAAAAGAAAATTAGAAATCTATAATGATGAGATTGGTTAGAAGAATGATTTGTAAAGCATGCAATCACTACAATTTGCTTCTAATTGTGGATATGAATTTTATAATAATAAATAAAATATCAAATCCTATTCTAAAAAATAATAGAAACTTTTGATTGAGCACTTTCTTTTAAGGAGAGTATGCGTAAGTAGCTATTGACTTCAACAAACTCTTCCTAGAATGTTAGGCATAAATTTCTCTCTAATTTGATTTCATGAGATTATTTGGTTATATGCATTGTCAAGGGTGTGTCATGGAGGTGTATGACATTTTTAGCCTTTGTTTGTTCTTAATTTTTTTATTAGATTTTACCAACCGAATCTAAATATATTACTAATCAAAATATACATTTATTTAGATATTGTGCTCACTAATTTGGTTAATTCAGAGTTGTAAGATGTAATGTAATATACATTATAAATTTAAAAAGGAAAAAAATATTTAGTTAATTTTGATAAACAAATGTTATAATTTTTTAATTATAATTTAGATGTGTTGAAAATCAAATGATAAAATATAAATTAAGTAATTATTAGAATTTGATTAGATTAAATTACGTGTAGAAAATTTATGGTTGTATTAGAGTTACTTTATGTATGAATCTAAATATTAATGATGTTTACAAACACTTTTAAATAATCAAATCTCTATTAGATTGGCTTTGCGATTTTGAAAAAAAAGGGAAGAGAACAAGTAAGCATGTAAGATACCTAGGATGATGTCCCAAACAAACAAACAAATAATAGATTCTCCTCTAATTCGTTAGGTCTAGATATTATTTTCACATTCCAATTCATTCAGGACACAAAACTTATTTATTTATGATTGGTTGGTTGTATAATTTATGAACACTTATTGATTTTGAAATTAAGGAATGAATGTAGAAATATGAAAAAATATCTATATCTAATAACTTAAAGGAAGGTTTATCCTACATATATTTGTCAATGCCATCATTCTAGATATTTTGAATCTTTGATTGTTGTCTTCAAGTTTTCACATATAATCATAAAGCCAATTTGACAAGGATTTGACTAAGAAAATTTTGATTTGTGTAATTCAATAAATTCTCAAAAAGTATTTGTAAACATCATTAATCCTTTTTAAAATGCTGATAATAACAAATCTTAAACAAATTTAATACAATTTCCTAATTCTAAGTACAATTTACTTTAGTCAAAATTTAGAATATATTGCTTAAGCCAAAATCATCTTGATAGCTACTTGAACGACCAACGTCAATCAAGATTCAAGATAGAATCTTGATTAAAGAAGAGGAAAGGAACATGGATCCATGTCATTGTTGAATCCAAACCGACCTGAATTGAATTGAGAGCCTTGCCTGAATATCAAAGAAACACGCAAAACAATTCAACCAAGATAAAATCCTCCGCACAAACTATAATACATATTTGTTTCCTTGCATGACTACCCCACAGAGTAATCACCCTCAAACTTGTCTGAGAGTACCATATATTTGTCACACTCATCTCTAATCTACAAAATCAACAGTTTTGATGCCAGTTATAAAAGATAAAATGATGAAATGACATGTGCAACAGCAGTTTGTAATCATAATTCTCCTTAATGGGAAATCACTTGCCCATCTTATTGAGGGATTCAACAGCCATAATGCCCATCATAATCATTAGTGGGATCCTTTTATCATTAAGTTTTTGAAATTGCACTCACATCTGGATTCATGAGATCATTAAAGGCGATTCCCTGTCTATACAAATTCCCTCCTTCGTGTACTTTATAAACCAGGCACTGTAAACTGTGCAAAAATTCTAGCAAAGCTTTGATATCCTAAAATGTTGATTGTTGGTTTATGATAACTGAATTAAATGTTTACACGAGGATTTCCTCTTTCAGTGCATTGATCTTACTAGTCAACATTGAGAAGCACACATATGTGCTTGCCAGTTTGTGACGATAGGGAACAACTTCAAAGACTAGTTTTAGAGGAGAACCTGGATATGAAAGATTCAATTTTATAGTTGTTATAGAGATGCAAACAGGATATATAATCCTGAACTCAATAATTACACAACAATTAGAAGCTTCTTGATTCACACCATAACATATTAAATATACACAAGCCACACCTGCCCTAATCTGTTATTGGATACTTCTCCCAACTCAAGTTGTGTGTGTGTGCTCAAATGTATAGGAGACATTTAATATAGATGCAAAGCCCTCCTATCTTATAATAATAGCTTTCTTATAATTATCTCAAAATCACATTGCTGGTTTTCTTAAACATAAAACATTGCATTGCTTTAGATGCAAACATTGAAACTTTAATATTAAATGAATAATTGTTTTTGATTATGGTAAAAGAAGATTTTGAAGGGAATCCGGAACCCTTTACAAGAGAACTCAAGATAAAGAGATAACACACAAGACACAAAGAAACTGCTGGAGGAAAGACATAAGAGCATTACAGGGCCACCCCCAGCAACGTTGACCAAACAACAATAGATCAGGAACCCAACACTCCCAAACTGCATCACAAAATGAACCATAAAAAATCAGCAGCGGAAGGAGGGAGAACTATCATTTTGTCCCACATGACAAAATGAATAATTGTTATTCTAAATTTCATTGAAACTTTAATATTAAATGAATAATTGTTATTCTAAATTTTAGTGTAACACATGACAAATATGTGCTTTCTAATGTCAATAAGCTCTATTTTTAATAGATATTTTTGAGTATGTTACAAAGCTCTTGATAGAAGTAACCCCAAGGAGTGCTCACACAATGCTCTAGATGGGACCTTTCTTGCCCTAGTCCACTTAGAATCCTAATTTCTCTTCTAGGATCTCAATAGCCTCAAGACACTGAGCCTAAGACTATTCCCAACTCTTCTCTAAGAGTCACTCTTCTTGTGTTTCACCTTGAGGGACAACTACCATTAGTTTTGTTTCAATGCTTCACAATTGCTTTGAAGGATTCCAAACCCAAACCCTTCATGCCAACTCCACAAATGCTACAAGGGCCTTGTTCACTACTTGTATGTTCATTTTGCATCCATTCATTCCCATTTGCATAGGTCTTGAATCCCAATTTGGTCGAGTTCCAAAGCTTCTCTCAAAATGATCCTATTAGGCCTAATTGACCAATTAGCCCCATCCAGAAGGTTTTTCTAGATTTACTTCCAAATCTCCCAAACAACCCCTAAAACTAATCTAGGATCCATATACCCTTTTTGAAGACCTAAAATATTTTCAAGGTCTAGGGTTCCCAAGCCTTCCGTAAACCTCTGTCCTAAATTGTAGGGCTATTAGGCCTATTTTGGCTCCTCACAAGAAGTTTACTAACTTTGATGGAAAAATCTATCCAAATAGATTAGATGAGCTCTGAACTTGATACTAGGGATTTATAAGACCCTAAAGAATCTGAGACCACACTTGGTTCAAAACTTTCATACACACCCTTGCCTTTGCATTCTTCTTTTCTCCCGCCATACACCTAACTGAACAGTCCTAGCTCGCCTAGGGCATGGATTTAAAATTAACAAATTGATTCCTCTAACCTCCTACCTACATATGTACACTGTACAGAGGCTCCCCTAACTCATTCATCCAACCCTTTGAGTTTCTCACAGTTGGATTTCATGGGGGAGCCATAAAACCAAAATTGCACTGAACTGGACCAACAGACTCTCTAAAACTTAAACAATTTCCTATAGCTAACAAATGAACACTAAACTACTTTCTCTCAGAATGAAAAAGTCTTGAATATGTTCCTACTACATGAATCCACACTTAGATCAAGTATTTCAATCCATTAAAACACAAAGAACATTCAAATGGGTTGATTGTACTCTGTCTGTCAGAACACTTGCTCTATTGCTTTCAAAAACTTTCTTACATTCCAATCTACCTCGGGAAATGAGTCATAGAGTGTCTAAAGATGCTTCCTCCATCATTTTAGGCCATTAGCATTTATTTCCCACTCCTAGAATGAGGGGAATCCAAAGTTGTTGAGTTGCATGCAACATTTGCAAAAAGTTGCAAATGTTGTAATGACAACTT
The DNA here is from genome assembly GCA_018584345.1 of Thuja plicata. NCBI lineage: Eukaryota > Viridiplantae > Streptophyta > Pinopsida > Cupressales > Cupressaceae > Thuja > Thuja plicata. Next base: position 3,354,557 of record MU227968.1, on the reverse strand, counting down.
TTGAGCATCTTTTGCATTTATGATGCAAACTATCTTTTAGGGCCTCTAACCCATACAACTCGATGAACTAACATCATTTATGCCTCTTTAAGCATCTTTCTCACCTTACATAGTTCTAGGACACATTTAGACCCCATTTCCCAAATTTAGGCCTGATCTAGGGATTAAACACTTAAAAGAAAACTAACCTAAAATAGAATGAAATTAGCACTAACCACTAATTCAGCTAGTCACACACAACAACAAGACCTTCTAAGGTCTAAGAAAAAACATATTGACTTGGCTAGAGTTAGCTACACGCCAAAACTAACTAGGGCTTTGAGGATAGCCTAGGTGATCTTGCACCATCCTCCCCAAATGAAAAGGCTTCAATCCACCCTTGGATTGAGTAAGTTGAGGTCAATGCCCAACTTTTTGAACTCTTCTTCCTTTATCCATACTACGTCTTCATCTAGTTGTCCTTTCCACTTGACTAAGTGTTCTTGATATTCCTTCTGTCTTGTCTTCTTGTAGACTCTAGAATCCATAATGTGTCTGCTTTCTTGAGTGGTGCAGATGACAAATTGAGTTCTTCCACCTCCCGTATGACTTCCGTCAAATTTTGATTTGCATCTGGGATTGGGCCTTTGTATAAAACCAAGTCTGCAACATTAAACACCGGAGATAGACCCCTATCCTCTGGAAGTTCCCTCTTATAGGCATTTGCTCCATATTTTGCCAGTATGACACATGGGCCAATTCTTCTCATCTGAAGCTTATGGGGTCTTCCTTTTTGTAATCTTTCCTTGTTGAGGTCTACCATCACTATATCCCCAACTTTGAATTGGACATCTATTTTTCTCTCATCCACTTTGTTCTTGATCTTCTCTGTATTTTCAATGAGTGTCTTCCTCATTGTCTCATGGACTTCTTGCATAGAATGTGCAAAGTCATCAGCATAGCCACTTCCCTTGGCTCCATCCTTTAGGTCTCTGAGCTCATATATGCCTCTTGGATGAAGGACATAACCTATTTCAAAAGGATCTTACCAGTAGTCCTATTTATTGTGTCATTGTACGGATATTCTGCTTGCCCAATGAGTTGGTCCAAAGTTTGACCATACTCCTTAGTTAGACACCTTAGGAGATTTCCAAGACTCTTATTGACTACCTCTGTTTGGCCATCATACTAAGGATGGTATGCAGATCCAAAAGACAAGTTGGTTCCCAACTTCTGCTAGAGAGTCTTCCAAAAATGACTCATAAAATTTGTGTCTCTGTCAGACACTATGCTCAGTGGTAAACCATGTATTCTGACTACCTCCTTGAAGAATAGGGAAGCTATTTGACTTGCATCATTGTTTTTTTGTAGGGTACAAAGTGTGCCATCTTTCTAAATCTTTCCACAATAACATAAATGCTATCCATTCACTGCTTTGTCTTGGGCAATCCTACTACAAAATCCATACTTAGACACTCCCATGGTCTGGTTGGAATGGGTAAAGGTTTCTATTGGCCTACATTAGTAGATGTACCTTTGGCCTTCTGACAGATAACACAACCTTCTACATATCTCTTAACATCCAAATTTATCTTGGGCCAAAAATAGAATCTTTGAACTAATTTTTGAGTTTTGTTAACACCAAAATGGCCACTAAGTGCACCATTGTGTTTCTCCTGTATTAGATTCTCCCTAATAGACCCCCTAGGGACACATAATTGACTCCCTTTAAACAATAGACCACTCTGTAAAGTATACTCAGAGAATTGACTATGAAAGTGATTTTTATACTCTTGGCATACCTTGTAAATGTCTGCAAAGTCCTCATCTTCACCATATAGGTTTTTGAAGTTGTCTATCCCCATGCTCTGCAGTTGAATCTCTTGAATGGTCAAAGCTCTTCTACTTAAGGCATCTGCTACCTTATTCTGCAACCCCTTCTTGTGTTTGATGTTGAAGGTGTAGGCTTGTAGGTATTCAACCCACTTCATATGCTTGTGACTTAGTTTATCTTGTGAGTTTAAGAAACTCAATGCTTGATTGTCTGAATAGACTATTAAATCCTTTGGAAGCAAATAATGCCTCCACTTTCTCAGTGTCTAGACCAGAGCATACATCTGTAGGTCATAAGAAGAGTACTTCTTCTTAACTTCACTTAGTTTCTCAGAGTGGAAGGCCACTGGTCTTCCCTCTTGGCTCAAGATAACACCAATGGCTACATTGTTGGCATCACATTCCACTATAAATAGCTTTTCAAAGCTTGGTAAAACCAAAATTGGCTGGGTAGCAATCTTCTTTTTCAGCAGCTCAAAACCATGGTTAGCTTGCTCATTCCACACAAATTTAGTCTTCATCCCACCCTTGATAGTTTCAAGCATAGGAGCACAAATTGCACTGAATTATTTGATAAAATTTCTATAGTACTGTGCTAAGCCATGAAAACTTCTTACCTCGATGCTTGTTCTTGGAGTAGGCCAGTTAATGATGGCCTCCACTTTGCTAGGATCCATCTTTAGGTTGCCTTGAGATAAAACAAATCCAAGATACACTAACTCTTGCTTGATGAATTCACACTTCTCCAAATTTATCATCAACTCCTCCTCATGTAGTTTCTTGCAAACCATTTCTAAGTGTCTGAGATGTTCTTCTCTTGTCTTACTATAGATTAGTATATCATCCAAGTAGACTACCACAAACTTTCCAATATAGTATTTAAGGACTTCATTCATCAACCTCATGAAATTTGATGGGGCATTGGATAAGAAAAATGGCATGACAAGACACTCATACAGTCCTTCTGTGGTCTTGAAGGTTGTTTTCCACTCATCTCCCTCATTTACCCTAATTTGATGATAGCCACTCTTTAGGTCTATCTTGGTAAAATACCTTGCTCCTCCTAGACAATCCATTATGTCTTCTATCCTAGGGATAGGGAACCTACACCTAATGGTTATTCTATTTATTTCTCTGGAGCCTGTACATAACCTCCATGTTCCTCCCTTTTTAGGGGCTAAGAAAATGGGCATGACACAAGGGCTAATGCTCTTCCTAACTAGACCTTGGCTTAATAGTTCTTGAATCTGCCTAGCTATCTCCTCATTTTGTTGAAGAGTCATCTTATATGCAACCTTATTGGGTAGGGTAGCTCTAGGGATTAGGTCTATTTGGTGGCTCACTAACCTCTTAGGTGGTAGGGATGATGGTTGTCCATCACTGACTATGCCTTCATACTTCTGCAGTAGCTCCTGCACTTCCTTTGGCAGCTCTGTCTTCTTCACCGCTTTGTCTGCACTTTCTTCTTTTGGTTTCAACACCAATGCAAAACCAACTCCTTCTACTTCTTCCAAGGACTCTAAAAACTCCTTCTCACTCACCATGAGAACATTTGGGCTAGATGACTTCATCTCTGCATCCTCTAGTAGTGTCTAGATGTTGAATGTCACATTGTCCTTCTTGAAAGTGTATGAGTTCTTTGCACCATCATGCATGGCCTTTCTGTTGAATTTCCATGGTCTACTTAGGAGTAGGTGACATGCGTCCATAGGTAGGACATCACATAAGACTTTGTCCTTATACCTCCCTATTGAAAACTCCACCCAAGCTTTCTCATTGACAAGGACATGCTGCCCTTTGTTCAGCCAGGTGACCTTGTAAGGATTGGTGTGGGGTATTCTTGTCATCTTCAACTTGCTGACTGCTTCCTCTGACACTATATTGTTAGTAGACCCTGAGTCTATAATGAATCTACACACTTTTCCCATCATCTTACACTTCACCCTAAATAGTGACCTCCTCTGACTAGGCTCTTCTTTTACTAGCTCCTTAATCAGAGTTCTTCTCATCATAACGTACTCACCTTATTCTGATTCTAGGGTAACCTCAGGGTGTTTGTTTCCACCACTAGTTTCTTTTTGGACATAGTTCACCCTCTTGTCACCTCCTTGAGAAGTTGTGGACATCTGTATGCAGGATGTCCCATCTGATTGCAGTGGTAACACTTCATATTGGAAAAGTAGTTACCCCTACCTTGATTGTTGTTTCTTCCTCTACTATTAGAGTTCCTTCTTCTATTTGAACCTCCTCTACTGGAGTTTCCTTCTTATTGTTCAACAAATTTTTTATCCCCTTGGTTCTTGGGTTGAGAACTCCTTCCACCATATCCACCTCTCTGTCCTCTAGTGTCTCTCCCTCTACCTCTTCCTCTGGTAGTACTAGATGTTGGAAATGAGGTAAGTAACTAAGAGGGGATGGGTGAATCAATTACTCCAAAACAAATCCCTTGTCCCTTAGATGTCTTAAACAATATAACACTGTTACTCGGTTAATTAAGATATTTTCTGTAACTCGGGTGTTAAAGCAATCTTTATGATATCCAATGCAATTATACTTTAGTGATTAAGTGTAGAAACATAAAGCATGAAAAAAATAACATATACACAGGTGACACCAAGATTTAACGTGGAAACCCAATATGGGAAAAACCACCAATGTAACTAGTTACTGTTTTTCACTCTTCTGAAGTAAGCCCTGTTAGGAGCCAACCCTATTAAAGGTTACAAAAACACACTGTTAGGTGTGACCCTGTTAGAGGATTTAAATCACCCTATGAGTATTGGCCTTGTTAGAGGTCTTCAACACTTCAACAAAGAAATGCAACCTTGTGAGAGGATTTACAAAAAGACTGTTAAGTCTACTCTATTAAGAGATTTGAGATCACTGCTACAATTGTTAGAAAGTAACAATGAATTGACATGTATGTGTAAGCAACTGTCTTTGCTGATTCAGATCTCTGTTCTGATTATAATTGGATCCTTATTGATCAAATATTCTATTGCAGCTCCGAGTGTTCTGTACTCAATCAGAATCCCATCTGATTTTGCCTTCACTCTTCATATCAAAAAATTTCACACTTTTGCTTATCTTCAACTTTGCACACTTTCACACATTCAATCCAAACTTGACCTTTCATATATATGATAAGCCCTGTCAAGTCGACTTGAATATACTTCTAAATAAGTATTAAATCATAATTCAGTCAACCTCATATAACCAATTAATTATAGAATGTAAACCACTATTAGTCGGCTGACATTGAATAATCAACTCGGTTAACACTGAGTTTCTTTAATGCCCGACCATGACTGAATTGCCCGAGTGACTCGGTCAACACTGAACATCTTCAATACCCGACTGATCTCGGTCAAGACTAAAAACTCTTTCCATTCACCAACTGTAATCAGTCTGAATGTAGACATTTGTGTAACATCATTACATAAGTGTAAATACATGTGTAACATCAATGGCAATACACAATTGAATAATTGTCTTCAACAATCTCCCTCTTTGGCATTGATGGAAACACATGTCATAATACAAAGAATTGTAGAGAAACAAAAAAATTTCTTTAATGTCTTTAGGTTCATTCTGATTCTCATCCAAAAACTCCCTCTTCTGTCAAACTATGTTTCTTGATAAGATTTCTCCCTCTGACATCAAACTTTCCCTCTTTCTGTTAAGAACATTAATGAACTTTCCTTTAAGTAATTTATTATGTATTATAGAAAACTCTCCCTCTTTGACAACAAATGCCAAAGAATCCATCTCCACAAATACTATTTCTCTTTGAATTTGTAATGTACCTGAATGTACTAATTCATCTGCAATGGGATCTGATGTACCTGCATCAACTGATACATCTTCACTGCGGCTCGGGTTGATGCATCACTAAATTGCATTTTAGTGAGCTTCAGTTAGGGGAAGCACCCCTAGCTTTCCTCTAAGATACAAAAATGCATCCTTAGGTAAAGGTTTGGTGAATATGTCTGTAGACACCTAAAATTTACCAGGTGTACTTCAAACATGTCAAAATACAAATCTCAGCCAAATGCTTCAAAATATCATCAAATGAACATTAAATCAATGCAAATCAAATGGACAAATTTCAAATCAATTTAAAAGATCAATTAAATCATGACATCAATTAATTAAATTCAAGCCTAAAGGGATTAATCAAATTATGCAATTGATTTTTCAATTGTATAATTCAAATCCAAAGGGATCGAATCCAACCCAATCACCCTTCCATGGCTAATTTAATTTAAGGATGGAATTATTTAATTCCTAATATCTTTGAGATCAACAAACTTTCCCTTTATTTGAAAACACCTCAAAGCTTTTGACTTAACCAAGCTTTGATCATGATCAACTCACTCTACCCCCTACCCTTGGGAAAATGCTATAAATACAAGCCATTTCCTTTGTGTTTGGGATCCAAGCATTC
>MU227968.1:3270147-3293681 GCA_018584345.1 Thuja plicata | reverse complement strand
TATATATAAAGATCTAAACTTGCCATCACTTGAAACTTTTCCTAACATACCTATTCTATCGCTTTCTCACACGTGTGATCATATCTCTCAAACATGTGAAGCTACCCTACTTCTTACATGTGTCATGAGATAGTCACAACATCTCTCTCATTTGTCTCTTTTAAGAGCCCCCCTATGGTGCTCAAACATGTGAGCACACTTAGCCCTCATCCCCTAACCTATATGTCACCTTCTCAGGTTACATAGTTGTGACACTTGTCACAAGGTGAATCCACCATATTTTGGCTCAATCTCAACCCTCCATCTCATATTACATCTTGATCCCCCAATTTCATAATCAAGAATCTATAAATGAAATCCTTTACTCTTATTTTTATCATCTTCTATCTTGGTAACTACACCCTCATCATAAAATCATGTTGCTATCATAAGAAATCATACTCTCACATTCCTTACTCATATGGAGTTAATAAAGTTAAAGAGGGTGCATTCCACTTAGGCTCAATAAAAGGAGCAAGATGATAATAGTATGAGATATATTTTATGTTATTTCCTTTTTATCATTTCTTTGTCTTCACTAAAAATGAGAGTATAACATGCATCATGCAAAATACAATCAAAATCGCCAATAAAATATTATTTGAATAATATCGCTATAGTGAAAGAATAGAGTAAAATGATCATTAGATTTGACTCAATAATCTCAAGTTAAACAAGGGGAAACACTAGAGGCATTAAGACAATAATTTAGTGTTTATTATAAGTTGTTGCACACATCCTCTACTATTTTTTATGCTCTGCAAAATCTTTCTCTAAACATACACATACATATTTTAGATTAACAAAATCATCATCCATCATTCTTAAAAGTTAAGCTTCTTTCATTTTAATTTATAGTATTAAATATTGTTTATTCATAAATTATATACGAATGATATGACTTCTATTTTTAATATAAGATACAAATTGTACTCAATAAATACATTTTTTCGTATGTGTCATTAAAAATTCTTTAAATTTATATATAGATTTCATTTCTCATAAATTTTTATTTTATTATGTTTACCATGATTTTTTATTGCATTATCTTTTATCTTAAATAAATCAAAACAAAGGTGTGGGGCATAGCATGACAAATGTAGATTATTGCAGGGCCTTTAGTTCATCCTTGTGAGATCCAACATACCTATGTGTGGGTTTGGGCAAGCGGCCTATGTGGGGCAGTAGGACAAATGATTATATCATCACCCACCTCAGGGCCTCTATAATTCTATTGAATTAATCTAAAGCACTTACTATACATAATACTTATTGTTCTTATTAAGAAAAATACTTGTCATTTCATACTAATATTTATTTTAAATCAATATAAAATAAATAATTACTAAATAAATTAAGTCTTAAATTAGTATGAATTGCAAGCCATAAAAAATATTTTGAAAAAATTAATTAAACTATTTTATAGATTAGTTTCTAACATATGTTCTTAACTTACTTCTTAAATAAAAAACAAGAAATCATTATGTCAAACTTTTACACCATAAATCTAAAAAATGTTTACCTTGTGTAGTAGGGATTACATAATTAGCTAAGCTATATGGTTTTTTATTTTTTTTTATGAATAATACCCATTTCTATTAATTTAAATTAGAATACAATATTAAAAAATAAAGTAGGGGGATACATGATCACCCCTCAAGAGTCATATGGGTAGAGTCTGGAGAGTTACAAAACAAATGGGTAGTGTAGTGAACAAGGATAATAAGCAGAGCTCTGAGAGTAGAAAACACAAATAAAAGCCACTAGGTGGCTATTGTAGTGGTTGTGGGTGGTGGGGGTAGATCTCTTTCATCCTTAGGACCCCATACATCAACATGGTTATGATTGGCGCTCGAGAGGGATCACCATTCTTATATAGTAGTGTTCTCTTTTTTCTTTTCCTTGCCCTCATGGGAAGGTGAGATTGCTAGAGCCAAATATGAGAGCCATTTGGATGAACTGAGCCATTTTCTATCATTGCTAGAAGCTGACTGATCACTATGACCACTAATGGACTCACCCACACCTCCCGAACCCCACCCAAAGGCGAAAAACCCACGCATTAGAGATGCATTGAGAGGGATTCTAGAAAAAATACACAGATCATTTCCCAAATGCTCTAGAAGTTCCTTAAGGTGGACCACCTCCATAGAAATCTTGTTTTCTTGCATTTGAATCTAGAGAATCCAATTGTTATATACATTGTTACACCGCCCATGAGGACGAGGGGACGTCGGAATGGGGGGATAGGTTTCTGGGTAGGGGGGACAAAGAGGCCTCAATTTGGGGACGGCGGGGGGGCCACGATGGGGGACCATGGGGGGTGTACATACTATATACTATACATGTGGTACTTAAAATGCTAGTTATGAAAATATGTATACAGTATAACAATATAAGACATAAATATGTAAAACAGTAAAACAACAAAATAATAAATTAGAATTACCGAATACTTGAACATTGCATTGAACATTGAACATGAAAGTGGAACAATGAACAATAAATATTAAAATTTTAAATACTCGAATCAGAAAATGGAAGAGTTCTAACTTCTATTCTATAAATAATTATTAATAATAGTCATAGATATCAAAAGTATGAGTATGCCATCATAAAAATGATTATATTGAGTAGCAACTAGCATGATATGATATTCAGTGTTCATATATCAAAACAAGTTTTTTTTTAAAAGTCACTTTTTTTTTTGCTGTGACAGTGGACGCTTGTCCCTTGTCCCCTTTGGGGATGCCGAGGCGTCCCCCCATCTCCTTTGGGGACATCGGGACGTCCCCGCGTCTCTACCAAAATGACGACGGATGGGTGGCGCCATCAAAAATGCCAGAACAACATCCCCTCGTCCCCGATGCGTCTCCATCTCGGAGACGTTGGGGATTTTTTTTTGGGGGGGGGAACGCGTCCCTGAGGTACACTGGTTATATATAATTTCTTTAGTAAAAAGAAAAACATGAACATCAATAGAGTTATGAGAAAACAAAACATCATTTATATCTTTCAACAAAGAAAAGAGGATCTCCATGCAAAAAGAATGACATCTTTGGGTAAACTTGAAGGGAATACGATGCCAATACCCCAAAAGGGCCATATGCCAAGTAAAAGGCTCTGGCCGGAATGACTGAATTTTTTAATTTATGAATCCAACTCCACAAGTTTTGAGCACAATGGTAGATCCAAAAGAGGTGTTTGAATGTTTGTAGTTGCCCTCAAAATGGGAAATGAGAGTATGGAATAGCCATATGTTGTAGACAAGAGTCCAAAGGAAAGCCTAGGAAAAGAATACACCAGAAAAAATGGGAAATCTTCGGCTTGATAATAACAGACCAATATTTTGGAATCTGCAACACCAAATGATATGAGAGGATTGAAAATGCCACCAAAGATTAAAATCTTGCATTGTTGAAACTTGCAGAGAGAGATAACAGTACCCCAACCTCGACTTGTAACTGCAAAAAAAGGGTATTGGGGAACCAACATCAATATTTCTATCAGGGCTTAGTAGAGAAAATGCCTATTTTGTGTATCATATTTAGAGGTAGAGAAGACATGGCCATGTTGAATATTTTTTGATCTAGATAGAATTGCCGATACTAGGCTTGCATATCTTCCCACTAATGAAGACTCATAGTAACTCTTCAAAAAAATTCTTAGGATGTGTGAATGTCAGGTTTGTGAAAATGCGGGGTATGAACCCCAAGAAAATGGGACAAAGGAATCCCTTGAACTTGAATGATTAGAGACCACCAAATATTGTGCTCGTTAAATGGAAGGTCATCTCTAAAGCTAGACTTGTCCTATCAAAGTCAGGGTTTGACAACTTCCGAGGCACGCCATATGTTCTTGGCCAAAAAAGTGTCTCCAAATATGAACAACATATGAGATAACCATAAGGGTTTGAAAGATGATTTTCTTGTAAGAAGGCCTATAGAATGGATATCCTATACAAATGCAATGCTAGAGAAGGATTTTATAGGCCTCATTTTCTAAAATTACAAGAATGATCCATTTATCACACACGGCTAAACCTTGCTTGTGAGTAGAGAGAAGCTCTAGACCGTCAGAGTTGTGTGGGAGATAAGAAAACTCCTAGGCAACTCTGAAATCCATAATGATAAAAAATTTAAAGAAGCCTATGAAAAATCCCTCAAAATATTCTCAATCTTTTTATAAGAGAACTTCGATTGAACCTAGCAAGATGAATAATAAACATGGGCAACCACATGAGTTTTAGAGAAAATCTTAAAATTTACTAGCCAATGAGAGTGGCTTGGTTATCTAGTAGGCCAAATTTTTCTTGATTCTAGTAAGGATGAAATTCCAAAGGTCCATTGGAGATCCCTAGAAAGCAAAGGTAATGACAAGAAAATGAAAAATTTCACCACATCCTATCCACTTTCATCCATACTGGAGCATCCAAGGCAGAGTGGGGCATCCATACTGGAGCATCCAAGGCAGAGTGGGGAGGAAGGATTGTCAGTAGCATTTGGTTTTGTGCCACTGAATAACCAAACTAGAGGACAAAAAAAAAGTGTCAAAGACACTGGAGTTCCTCCTAAACATTTTTCTTGTCTTTGATGAGGGAGAGAAAAGAATCATTTGAAAAATGACCATTGATGAGTAGTGAAGGTATCTCGAGTATATCTATATATTTATAATTGTATGTCAATGTATATCTGCTCGCTGCCTGCATGTGTAGTTAATTAGCAGTTGGTTGTACTTGTATCTTTGTATTCTTCATTCAAATTGCTTCCTCAATGTTGGCTGCAGAAGTTGGTGGTAAATTCTTATTAAAATGCATGTGTTCCTTATGTTTCTGATGAAGTCTTTTTTTCTGTATCATCCAAAGGAGCTATAAATGTGCAAATTTATAGATTAATAAAAGAGTGGACAGCTTGGGATGTTGCATTTGCATTCTTTGGGATTTTTCAAGGCACTGAAGAAAACCCAGAGTTTTTTGAAGGTAGATGTTTTCTAATGCTGGAATTATATTAGTGGCATGTCAACTAACTACCATATTGAGAATTTCATAAAAGAAAGCCTATTCGAAATTTGAATGCTACATCTTAATGATTTTTTTTTGTACTTGGCAGAAGTGAGATCAAAACTGGATAAAAACTCTAAAATCATAGTGCTATGCTCACAAGGTGGTACCTTGAAGCCTTCTGCAAATTTCCCTGAAGGTCAGCAATCAAGGTAGACTTTCTTCTTTGTATATCATGGTTGATTGGAGGCCCTTGCCTCTGTCAGTTGTTAGAATAGAAAATAAGTGAGAAGTAAAAATTAGAATTAGGATAGATAAGTGGTGAGGTTCAAAAGGAATTGTATGAAGTTTAGCAATTGCCAGCCTAAGCTATTAGAACCATGCTTATTCTGAAATATAAATAGTATAGTTGGTTCTATTTTCTCAAATCACTGTAGAATATTGTTTCTGTTGTAAGGGTGCTTTGTAATGTAAATAAAAACAAGATCAAATCTTGTTGCTAACTTCTTCAGCCTTGATCCTAATAAGATTTTCATTATACATCGTACCACATTTTCATTTCCATTGTAATTCTTGGTCTATTTTATCCTGCTCAATAGAATGGAAAATAACAGTGGATTTTAAGTTCAATTCAAAAAATTCAGAACAGAAGCTGAGCATTCAGCAATATCTGGTTTATGCAGGTCTCTCATAGCTGCCTATATGTTGGCACTTGATGGCTACAGTCCTATCTTACATTTGGAGGGTGGTTTGTATGCATGGGGCAAAGTAGGTCTACCTGTCAATTATGAGGAATAATGGTGTTTGTCTGTGGAACAAAGATTATTGGCATCCTATAAGATTATTGTAAGTTGTGGGATGCTGTGGAGGTCAACTAGATTTTGACGATTTCAAAAAGTTATCCTTAAATATCTAGGTTTTGGCTGTAACCAAGATCTAGCCTAGCCATTTAAACCATATTGTTGATGCATGTAGCCACGATCAGATAAATTATATTACTAATACTAAACCATATATTGATCAGATTAAGAGACATGTATATATATCAATATATATATATATACATAATGATAATAATAATTATTATAATTATATATATATTAATATATATAAATATTATTATTATATACTCTTTATGGTCAATACTCGATAACTAATTGGAATCGGTATCACCCGATAATATTAGTATCGTATTAACATTTATGTTTGGATCGGTATTAAACCGATGGCTTTAGTATTGATGTTGAATCGATGTCAAACCGATTACTGATTATCGATATCATATTAATGTGAATCGATGTTATTGTTTTGTATCCATAGTGTATGACATTTAGTCACGCCTATGATAGGCATGACTCAAGGAGTCACGTCTATCATAGACGTGACCCATCACTATACAGAGATATACATACTAATCGAACTATTCTATACAAACACCGAACTTGATAAGTGTGAAGTATCTTGAACAGCGATCAATACATATATTCATTGCATTATAATTCTGAAACAATACCATCAAACCTGTGAAAACAACACATATGCTGTATTCTTTTTTTTTTTTTTTTGTCAGAAATGGTGGATATCTGATATCCACACGATTTTTCTCATTTATAGCCCGAATTTCTTAGCTTTAGCTTTATCAAAACAGTATAATCCTGCTTGGAAATAACTTCATTAACATAAGGGGATAACCGATCTCATGAAATTTAGCCTTATATCTTGTCTTCCATAAGAGACCAATGCCAAACAACCAAGTTGTATGCCAAATGTTTTTGAAATTATGTGTAATGATTTAGGTGCCTTAACAAAAAAGGGGAAATCTAATTACCTCAATAAATTCAGCTTGTCGTAACCCTTTTCAAAAAGTTCCTAGCAGAATTAGACCTTAATAAGACATGACTAATTTACTCTGGCTGTCACATAAAATACATCAAGAATCTGCCATACCTGTTTTGTGTGGTCCTGATTTGACTCGTAGACCTCAGTGAAGCATTAGCTAACTCAAGTATTAGTCTATGAAAGAAACTCCAAAGTCCAAATATGCTTTTGGTGCCTTTTCCTAGGCACCTTGGGGTCATTCACCCCTCATGGAGCAATAGCAGATGTATGTCTCATTTGACATACAATTAGCTTCCATTAGCTAATTAGCTTCCATTGCTCTTCTTCCCACCTCTCCAATAGGTGCCTAATCCTTGAAGATGTAGTTTGAAAAAAAAAACTTTCAGAAATCATTTTGCAAAGCCCTTAATTATCTAACTTTATGCCTTAAATTTTGCCTATATTATGATTCCAAAGTTTTCCCCCAACAAAACAACATTTCCTTTTTTCCCAAAAATCAAGTTAACAGCCCAAGCTGTCCTCATGAATACGTAAAAAGAAATTTCCATGTGAACTTTAATGCTCATTCTGACAATCTCACTGTCCCCCATTGTGCTATTAAGTGTACATTCTCCTTGCAAGTGATGAAATTTGCTCAGGTGGGGTCACAACTCAAAATGCCTTTGCCTGACCGATGATGTCACAGAGCTGAAAGGGGCTCATGACGCAAAGAAAATCTGCCTCGAAGCATTACCATCCACTCCTCTTGCCATATCTTTTCCTGCAAACTCTACCCTACTTAGATTTTATTAGGTACTATTCCTGGATCCCTTGACCCCTTACAAGTGTGCAGATGTCCCCTTTCCAAAAGGGAGTTTCTTTCATCTCAACCAGCTTTCAACAAAATGTGAGGACCTAAATACTTTCTTTGTATTGTTCATTTAGTTTGACGATCCATTGATCAAATGTGATCATTCAAATCTCAATGAAGTTTTTTTAATATTTTGAAGATAGTCATTATTTACGAATCATATTTGAATGCTTTGTATTGTTAGTAATAAGGGAATTTCCAGCTCTACATCTGCACAAGAATACATCATGGGGATTGAACCTCTTTAACGAACATACGAGACCAACATATCTGTGATTCGGTCCATAAAAGGCAATCTGTAATCACAATTACTCGCAAATAGCTTCTAGCTAGTCAAATTATAAGCGAAGTAAGGTGCCATGGGAGTATTTAGATTATATATTAGGTTTACATGAAAACTATAGATTTACATGAAAACAATCACAATAATTGTTAAACAAAGAAAATTTCAGGAAGGAAGTTTTCTTTGTTGAAGAGGAACTCATGGAAAAAAATAAAATAAAATAAAATAAAATTCTTTCGAATAGTTGCATCAGATTCTATTAATTATAAATAAAAGTACGAGCTAGAATTGCATCAATTGCTATAAATGAGCAAACAATGTTCCCAAAGTTAGTTTTCAGAAATCGTCCTATTGCAATAAAGAACAATTGCCTCCATTGGGGGTTGGAGTGGTGTGGAAATGTTGCGGGAAGGTTTTGTTAAAAAGAGGGGAGAACCACTTGAACACTTAAAGCAATGATACAAATAGAAATGACTGTATTGAACATGTTATTGAACTCAACCAAGTGTATTGTGGCACATGAGACATGTTAGGAAGGAACATGTACTTGTGCAAGGGACAATGACTTGTTTACGGTATTGGCTAAATAGCCAACTAAAACGTAAAACACATAAAGGCAGATGAAAAAAAACACTAAGTGTCCCCCTTGGTAAGAAGCACGTTTTAGTTGGCTATTTAGACGTTTCCCTTGTTTACCAAGGTGCTTGGGGGCTGTGTCTATGCAACACAATATTTGCACCTTAGCAAACAAAATATGTTGTTAACAAAATGTGTTAGCAACATGTGTGTTAGTCTATTATATTAATGTGTGTTAGTAATTTGTAAACAACTACAATAGACTAACACACATTTTCCTAACACATTTTGTTAGCAACATATTTTGTTTACTAAGGTGCAAATATTGTGCTGCATAGACACGACCGTGCTTGGGTAACTTGATGATAATATAAATGATATATAGGGTTTGCGACTCTAAGGTATGTCTATCCTTAATGAGGTCTCCTAGATAAGAACATGCAAATTGTGAGTTCTTGGGATCAACAATGGCCTACCAAACTATGTTAAATCTCCACTTCAAATTTAAGAAGATTGAGATTCAATACATGGTTTAACTTCTCATATAAAACTAGCTTGTGGTAGACTTTAGCATAACCAAGATTGGTACCAAGTAAAAGGTTTTATTTTTAATGTCATTTCAATCTTAGACATCCCAAATTCACCACCTACTCTTGTCTTAGTAATTTATTATTAATTCATTCATTAATTATTATTCTTGTATTTTGTCACTTAATCATATTCTTGTAATTATATTTTAAAACCATTATTTAATTTAATACCTTATGGCATTAATTCCACTTCTTCCTAAGCAAGGGTGTGGGTCCCACTGAATATGCCAAAATAAAGATAAGGAAACAAACAAGGTTGCGAAAAACATAAGGATTCAAATGCAATAAGCGAGCCCTTATTTTTCTTTGCCCCTCCAATTGAGCAAAAGTTGAATGCACCCAACATTCCACCTAATGTGCTCAATATGATGTATTGATGGTAGAATAAGGCTTCTTATGAACCAATAGTGTCCATGATAGATTAGAATGAGAAATCAAACAGACAACATAATAGTTTGGAAGTGGATGATATGAAAATAGAAACATAAGATTAGCATGAGAGTGTATGAAATGAATAGAAGACTTCCAACTCATAGATTTTCTATGAGGAAATTCAAAGCCAAGATGCAATGGTTAATGGAGGGATAAGATTTTTTGTGTAAACAAGATGACATGTGTGATATATATGATCACACATGTGTGAGAAAAGGAGCAAGGGTTATTGAAAAGGTCAAGGGGTGATGTGGAAGATTAACACGCCTTCAAGATAACATGCTCACAAATGTGTGAGCTAGGTGTGGGATAAGGTTGACATGCTCACACATGGGAGCATGGGGTGGGTTGAGAAGGAAGTCAAAGATGCTTCCAAGAGTGCATGTACATGCAAGTGGGAGCAAGGAGCAGGCTAACTTGTGGCATACTCACACATGTAAGAGCATGAAGATGATAGAGATACATGGCAAATGATGGTGAATTTAGACTTTAATTACCATAGATTAATTTAGTGGCTAGGATTAAAATAAAAAGGATCCATGATGATGTAGATTCAAATATTAGAGAAAATGTTAATAGAGATTAATTAGCCCAAAGCAATTAAGTATTAATTACTTGATTTAGTTTGAAGTTTAGGGAACTAAGGCTAATTAATTTAATTTAGTCAAGTACATTATCAAATCAAAGTTGTTTAGACCATTGGAACATAACTCATATCTATCCCTTCATCTCCTCGTCTATCCATATTCTCAATCTTTTCACCTTCTTACCTGTTCTCTTGAGGGGGCATACCAAAATTCCTCATCCTTTAAATAACTAGGGCATTTTATGATTAGTCCACATCTATTTCTAGCCACTATGTTTAATCTTCTTTGATACACCACCACTTCTAGTTATGATTCCATAAAAGAAGGACAAAATATAGACACCCCAAATTCACTATCTACCCTCATCTTAGTAATTTAATTAATTAATTAATTAAATAAATAAATATTTGATTAATTATTCTTGTAATCCACCCTTTTATCATATTCTAATAATCGATTAAATATTTTTTTTACCATCTACCTTTGCTTTTAGTTTCTTCTCCAAGGTGAATAATTAAAATAATTAAATTATGTTACTCTTACTTTTCAAATTTTAAAACTAAATTACTTAATTATACCTACTTCATTAATTGATTTAGGCTAATTAATCTCTAGTGCCATGTCCACAAATATTTAAATCCAAATCATCATTGGTCCTTGTCCTTTTAATTGTATCTATTAAATCGATTTGTGTAAGTTAAAATCTAAATTTACCCCCATTTTCCATGTGTCCCTATCCTCTTCATGAGCATGCACTATTGGAAGCATCTTTGACATCCTTCTCAACCCACTTGATGCTCACACATGCGAGCATGCTAGCCTTATCACAGACCTTGCTCACACGTGTGAGCATGCTAACCTTATCCCACATCTTTCTCACACGTGTGTGCATGCTATCTTGAAGGCATATTAAGTTTTCACATCACCCCTTGACCTTTTGACTCACCCCCACTCCTTGGTTCACATATGTGTGAGCATATCTCCCACACATTCCACCTTGCTCACACATGTGAGCATGTCTAGCTCTTACAACTTACATGACATTGTCTCCCACACATTTCAATCTATGCCCCTATCTTCTACAAATTCTAACACATCATGAAATATATAGGATACATTCTCTTCTATTTTTCATATCATTCATTGTCATACTATACAATATTCATATCTTCTTCTTCCATAGTAGCATGTTTTTTTTTTTTTTTTTTTCTCTCATACTAATCCTAGATCCATGTTGATAGCTCACTAAGGTATTGTATTCCACCACCACTACATAATACTACGAACATTAAGTGGAGCATTGGGTATATACTTTAGATCAATTGGAGGAGAAAAGAAAAAAAGGTACAATGGTCTATCTTTTACATTTGAATCCTTGTGTTTGTAGCCTTTCTTTTCCCTTGTCTTCATAATGAGTAAAAGTGGTCATATGATTTAATTATAATATTTCAACTTAGAACTATGTGTTTGTTCTCGGCCTTGAAATCGGGCAATATTATCCAAGGACAAGAGGCATGGCTAGATATAGTGTAGACTTGTATGAACCAATCAATATAGCTTGAATGCTTTAACAATAAGAGTTTTGTAAGAGGGCTACCATAGTGGGTGATAACAAAGAACGACCAAAGGGTTTTTTATTGATAGAAGAAGGATCTTTTCTTTAATCTCTAACTTGAATAAGCTATGGGTTTATAGCATGCAATGCTTTTCAAATGCTCTTGGTCATAAAATTTATTATAATTTTTATTTACATGTATACAATTATGGAATGAAGATCCAAACCTTTCTAGGAACATGTTTGTGAGCAACATAAATAAATTATTTATCACATGATAGATTTTTATTCCTAATTATCTTTGGGGGCATAAATAAGCTACTTAGAACACATTTTGTTGATTAATTTCCCCTTTCCATGCACTCATAACTTGTTGGTAAACATTGAGAAGCTTGCCCATCTTCTTGCTAATCTTTAATGGTAAACAAACCTAATGGTTTGTCTTATCAAAGGTGCACATGGATGGGTAAAAAAGATCTAATTCCATAACTATTATGGATATACAAATTGTAAACAATATATTAGAACATATGTGCAATACCAATAACATAGAAATTTACTTGGAAAGACCGTGGACTCAATTGGTGGATTATGTGGGCCTCCCATCTCGATGCTTCTCTATTGGTCACCTGAGAATTGATTGCTCTCTCTTGCGGCATAAAGGCACTGCCACTTGGTGGAAGGACACTAATGATGAACATTTGACTATTTGGGCTTTTGATTCTTCCTCTAATGATGCATCACAAACTGATGATGACTCCCCTAGCGATGATGCTCCTGCTACAAATCTAGATGATGCTCATGCTGCAAATCTGGCCTCTACAACCCTCATGCCTCCTCTTGCTACTAGTGTATCCCTCTCTAGCCGCGTGGAACCTTCTCCATCTGCCGCTCCTACTATATTCCAATCTTTGGCTGACGATGTGCAACCTTCTCAACACTCTACCCCTTGTGTTGACAGTCTTTCTAATAGGCTTTCACTACTTTTGCTTGTAGTGGGGATCCTAGTGATAGTATCACCTGATTTGTCTAACAACATAGAAAAAATAATTATTTAGCCTCTCATTTGCCTCCCCACATTGTGGGTGAGCCATCTAGCCACCTTTGAAGTGAGTTACTAACTTTTTTGTTAGTGTGCCATTCTTTGCCTATATTTGTAACAACCATCACCTCTGTTATTGTGTTGTTGATCTCTTTTAACACCTTTGGGTTGTGGTTGTTTAATGGTCAACACCCTTGTTATGCTGCTAATTTTAATAAAAAAACATACAAATTCATGAATCTAATAATTACACAACACTTGAAGCTTCTTGTTTCACGTCAAAATCCACATTACATAATAGATAGGTAGTCCTTGGGAAAAGAGAAAAGAGGCAATTGTAAATTCACTCTCTACCACTGTAATTGGCTTACCTCAATTTATTAAGATACAAAATACTTCTCTCAACTCATTATGTGCTCACATTCATATGAAAAATTCTCTTACAAATGCAAGCCCTTCCTATTTATATAAGAATAGATTAACAAAAGTCATCTCAAAATCACATTGCTTAATATGCAAGCAAACCCATTTACATAATTTTCCTTTAAACACACACACACACACACACACACACACACACACACACACACACACACACACACACACACACACACACACACACACACACACACACACACACACACACACACATATATATATATATATATTATCGGCAAGATTTTTGTTTTATATTAATATCAAAGCAAATTACATCATACTAATCAGCATCCCTACTACACTATCCATCTACAGTATTTTTCGGGCATTTACCCATCTTTTTTTGCCATTTTAACTACAACCTAACTACAATTTATACATTCCAAAAATTCAGCTTATATATTTGAAATTCTCCAAAAAACATTCTTCTATAGTCGATTATCTATTCTACACCCACTCTGCAAATCTGCCATAATGCAACATTGCGGCTATAACTTTCACAAAAACAACCTCCATATCTTGCTTACCACCATTCCTCTGCTAATTTCAAAATGACAAAATTTAAGACCACCTTTACCTTTTTCTTGTTCTTCCTTCTTTACCAGCCTTCCACCACCACGCTTATTGCATTGTTCTGCGAGGTACCTTTTGAGCGAAAATGCCTTCGATGTCTTTGGCACAGGCTTCCTACTTCATCAACTCTGCTTTAACCATCTGCCATCCTTCTTCCGCTCTATTGAACATCATGGGCTTATCAACATTGGCTCTCCACCTCAAAAATAGAATGAGCCCATATCTTCTTCCATCTTCTTCATCCTCAAATCATTCCAATAGGTCTGAACCTATCCCCGCAATAGCCCACTCCAGAATGGTGTCCAATTGCCCTAGCACTTCTTCCTCAAACAGGGCTCTTGTTACCTTTCCCACCTCATCAACACTTCTTCAGATTTCCAATCCCCAGGCGATGAAAATTGAAATGTAGTCCAGGTTGGTTCGCCTTTTTATTTTCCTTTCTTGAAACTGTTTGCCTATCACCCTGATCACCGTATATGACATCGCTTCTATTTTTTTTTTTAAAAAAAAATCTTCGAGAGGCCTTGAATTATTTCATGGCTTGCAGGCCCTTTTAAGGCCTTCATTTGTTTCTTGGTGTCGACACTAATATTCTCCTCCATCTTCTTTTTCACTCTCTCTGCTTTCTCAGCCTTTGCACCTCTAACTTGTAAAACCACTATTCTGTGGGTTGTTTAAAATCAGTTTCCGCTTTAAACCTTCAAAAATTTCATTCCTCTGCCAATGCATTTAAGATGAATAATGTGAGCCGATGGTTATCATTATTACTTTGCAAGAACCCATCCCATCCTCTATCCTCGGGCAGTTCTTCACTTGCATGACATCATTCAAACATCAAATCTGTCCTTTCAACCATTGTTAGAAATGTGTGTCTATCACCTATTTTCTATTCCTTTACA
Source organism: Thuja plicata (assembly GCA_018584345.1). Taxonomy (NCBI): domain Eukaryota; kingdom Viridiplantae; phylum Streptophyta; class Pinopsida; order Cupressales; family Cupressaceae; genus Thuja; species Thuja plicata. The sequence continues at coordinate 3,278,979 of MU227968.1, read as the reverse complement.
TTTTCAAGACGAGCTTGTCATCTCATCATTAAAGGATATCTTATCACAACCATCCCAAATAATGTTGTAGGGTGTGTTAAAGGTTCAAGCCCAATTTGCAATTTTGTCTGCTTCCATATTACCTTCCCTCAATGTATGGGTAATTTTGAAATCTCTAAACTAATTTAACATATAAATTACCTCCCTCATTATACTTTGAAGTTGCCAAGTGTTAGAGTTATTCACTTTGATTGCTTCAATTATAATCTTTGAATCTCCTTCTATCTGCACTTGTTGCAAATCAATCCTTCTTCCAAGTTTTACAACAAGCAAAGTTGCTTGCACTTCCACCATATTATTAGTTCCATCATTTAATTTCATTGCAGCCATAGCAATAATATTACCTTTTGAGTCACGAGCTAGAGCTCCAACTCCTAAAAAACCTGGGTTACCTTTTGAGAAACCATCAAAATTAATCTTAACCCATCCCGGGTCTGGAGGAATCCATACAACATTATTCCTACATGTTTTGTTTTTAAGCAGTGTATTACCATCATTACAATATCTGATTTTTATACCCGACAAACATGTGCACTTTTATGTCCCATAAGGAGAAATTTGAACTAGGTTTTTTATTGCTTACTACTGAGCTCATCACTTCCTCTATCGATCCATCAATCCTCTACATAACTTGTTATGCTGTTGCTTGCACATACTGAAAATCCTTCTATTCCTTTCTTTCCACAATTCCCATATTACAAAAGATGGGCATGCAATCCATAATTTGGATAATGTAGATTTTTGGGTTTGAGTTGGCCATCATTTAAACAAATCCAATAAATGGTTTGGTAATGGTCCCATCTAGTGTAACTTCCTTCTTACCATATCCCAACATTTTTGTGCCAATTCACATTGTACAAGTAAGTGATCTGCATCTTCACTGCCATTTTCACACATCGGGCAAATTCTTGGACCTATAAATCCATACAATTTTTCTACACTCCCCTGTTAGTATTTTTCTTTGGATGGCTAGCCACACAAAGGCCCCTGCCTTTTGCAAACAATCTTTGTCCCAACATAATTTATGAGGCCATTCCTCTATCTCCTCATCCCTTGCTAATAGATTATATCCCAGTTTTGCATAATACTGATCACTCTTAGCTGCACACCATATGATTTCATATTTTTCATCACACAAGGTTATATGTCTCTCTCTTATAATATTTTCCCATTGTTCCCTTTGATTCTCTTTGAGTCCACAATCATCAATTTTTTTCCAACACCATTGCTCTCCCATCGGGCCATCCCTTTTCTCCAAATAGTCTCTAACCTTCTCCCCCCATGTGTTTTTTCAGAATCCTCATGAGGTCAATTAAATTGTTATCTTGAGCTAACACCATCTTTCCATTCCAAGAATCATCCCAAAATGCAGCCTCCCTTCCATCACCAATCTGCTAGGTTAAATGATTGCACACCACTGGCCTGCATTCTAAAATGAAATTCCAAATGGCAGACCCCTTTGAGGGGTCTCTAACTATGAAGATTCTCTTATTCTCCATTGAATCTAAATATTTGGTTTTAGAATCCGAACCCATAACTGAGAGGATTTAGAATAGATTTCCTAGACTAATTTTGCCCCTAGGGCTTTGTTGATCAAATGCCATGCCCTAAGACTAGCCCCACCTTTCTTCTTTGGCTTGCATATTGTTTCCCATGCCACTAAAGGGATTTTTGTTTTCTCTTGTCCACCAGTCCAGAAAAACTCTCATTCTTTGTTCAATATATCTTAGAACTTTTATAGGGATCTTCAAATAGCTCACAGAGAAAGTTGGAATGGTTGAAATAACATATCGCAACATAAGGATACGACCTGCATATGTGAGCCACTTACCTTTCCAACTTTCCATTCATTTCAAACAACTATCAATTAGATCTTTCCAAAGGTTTGCTTTAGATGATCCCTCAAACAAAGGAATCCCTAAATACTTACTAGGTAACATTCATGCCTTCATACCCATTATTCTGCAAATATGCTCCTGCACTGGTAGAGATGTATTAAAGAAAAAAACCTTTGATTTTTCCCAATTTATGAATTGTCCTCACACTTTTCTATATGTTTCCAGACATTCCTTAATTACCTTTGCTTCTCTTATTGATGCCTCCCCCATCAGGTATGTGTCATCAACAAATTTCAAGTGAGTAATTGGATCCAACCCTCTGGCCACCTCAATGCCTTTCCAGTTGCCCGAGGAGCCTCTCAGTTTTATTGATCTCCCCAAAGCTTCAGAAAGGATTAGAAACAAGAAGGGGGACAAGGGATCCCCTTGTCAGATACCTGTATTTGTGTCAAAGAAGCCTTGGGGGCTGCCATTAACTAAAATGGAAAGCCGTGGGGAAGATATGCAGCTTGACACCCAATCACACCATTGATTATCAAAGCCAAACCTCTTCAGAATTGTCATAAGCAAGCTCCTATTGACCTTATCATATGCTTTCTTTATATCTAATTTAATCATATTCCCACCTTCTTCCCTATTTTTAAAGAGTGGATTGCTTCATGCACAACTATTATACCTTCGTAAATGGATCTTCCTGGTGCAAACCCACTATGCTCCTTCGAAATGATTGTTGGTAGCAGCATTTTCAGTCTATTAGGAATTACTTTTGCTATCACTTTATAAATTGTGTAACAAAGAGAAATAGGCCGGAAGTCATCAAAAGACTCCTTTTTTTCCTTTCTTGGGGATAAGAGATAAACAAGTATTATTGAAGTCTTTAAACACAATTCCTTTTAATCTCGAATCTTCCACCACTGCATGTAACTCTTTGCCAATAATGTGCCACGCCTTTTGAAAAAACAAGCCTAGGAATCCATCCAGGCCTGGAGCCTTATCACTCCCTAAATTGAATTGAGACATTTTAACCTCTTTTATTGATATAGCCTTCATTAATTGGTGGTTCTGTTCCTCTGATATTACTGGTGGAATGACATCTAAAATTTTTGAATCCTCTTTCATTCTCTTGTCCTCTTGATTGAAAATGGAAGAGAAGAAGCTGACTACTTCTGCATTAATCTCTTCTTGAACAGTTAATACAGTTCCTTGTTGATCTTTAATTGAGAAAATTTTGTTAAGAGATCTCCTACCTTTGACTGAGTTATGAAATTTTTTTGTGTTCTTGTCACCTTCTCGTAACCATAGCTCTCTAGATTTTTTACGCCAATATATCTCTTCCCTTGCCAAAACTTCATTATATTATTCCTTCAATGCTTTCTCTTGTTTAAATAACTCAATTTGTCCATGCCTCCCCTCATGGTTAATTCATTAACATCAGCCAACTCCAATTCCAGTCTAAATTTTTCATCAAAAATGTTTTTAAACACTTCACGATTCCATTCTTTCATGTATTGTAATTTCTTAAAAAAGTGAAAGGCAACATTACCTGAACACTTAGGAGCATTTTTCCACCATTGGGCTACTAGATCCATAAATCCCTGTTGTCAAAATCACATCTTCTCAAAATGAAAGGGGGCTCTATCTAGAGTAGCATCATCAACAATCCTTAGAGAAATTGGGAAATGATCAGAGCCAGTGATTGATAAAATCTCAGCCTGACATATCCAACTCATTTCCATCCAGTCACCACCCAAGAGATATCTATCCAATTTTTCTGCTATATTTGAAAACCCCATTCATCGGTTGGTCCATGTAAATACACCATTGTTAAACTACACATCTTGGAGATCATTGGCCATAACAAAATCTGCAAAATTTCTCTGACTCTGGCTGATCCATCCTTTCTCTCCTAATTTTTCCATGGGAGATGTAATTTCATTAAAATACCCTCCTATCACCACCAAACTTTCCTTTATTTGATTGTAGATAATGGAGAGGGAGTCCCAAAGTTGTTTCTTCATCACTAGGCAACACGGTCCATACACATTTAGAGTGTAAAACTTCATCCAAAGCTAGAAGGAAGTGACCTCCATCAGCTGCCAATGGATACCTTCTTCCACCAATGACACATTCATCATTGTCTCTTTCCATATGATGACCATTCCACCCGAAGCCCCATCTTCCTCTGTGAAAAAGCATCCCCATTTACTAAATTTCCTCAAAAGTTGTAGTTTCCCTACCCTGCTAAGCTTTGTTTCTTGCAAGAAAACTAAATTTGGTTGGGTTTGCTCAAGACATCGCTTGATCAAACACCTTTTTTCAGAGGCATTGCAGCCCTTGACATTCCACGAAAGAAACTTCATTTCTTTCAGGAAGAGGGATAACCTCTTCCCCATCTCAGCATTTTTGCCTGGTCTGCTGCATTACTAGCCATTGCAAGTGTGACATGTGTAGGTTTACATCCTCTTTTCTGTTTAGCCTTTATATTTGGTTTCTTCACCTGTGAGGGTTTTTTTTGAATAGTTTGATCTTCTATGATATCTACCTGATCTTGTAACCCCAACTCCTCATGTTTATCTTCCTCTAATGACTCATAGTCTGATTCTGAAGCCCATCCATTATCCTCATTTTCCTCATTCATAGAAGACTCTAACTTTCTGATTGGGGAAATCTGAATGTCTTTACAATCATCAAGATTATCATTACCCTCTTTCCCTGAATCTTCCTTACAGGCATTTGACCCCTATGTATCCTCCTTTACCAAATCGGGTTTACAACCTCTGTCCGTGCTCTTCTCTTTATATTTTCTTAGAGTGGTTTGAATCATACCCTGATCCATAATGTGTGAGAAAAAATTGGAAAACTTCTCATTTCTTAGGGCACTTTGTAAATCCCCACTATAATTTTGAAAAGGGGTTTCCTTCACCAGTTGAGTAGAGTCAAGGTTGAAAAGGGGTTTCTACTTGTAAAGTTGATTCTCCCTGATTCACATCAATAGCAGTATTATGACCTTCTGTGTCCTTTTGCAATGCTTGGCAAGGTCTAGCTACATCCATCCTATTCAAAATCATGTCTTCCTCATATGATATAGACCAATCTAGAGGTCTACATTTCTATGCTTCCAGCTCCTTGATCTAGTCCAAGTTTTGATTGGCATCCAACCCTTTATTATTTAGGTCTTTCTCCTCTGTAGTTTCATTTACTCCATTTTCAGCTTCTATCTTAAGCCTCCATTCTCCATGAACTAACCCTAACACCACATATTCTGGGATTTGATAACAGTCCTGAATTTTTACAAGAATCTTGGAATAAGAGTAGAAATCCTTAGCATCTACTACTTCTAAATTCATAAAGGTTCCTAGGCAGTTACCTATAGCTGTCAAGGGAGCTTCATCCTTATATTCCTAAGGCAGATTTTTCAACTTCAACCATATTGCCACCTCTTTAACCTTTGTTACTTCTAGGTTAAATTTGGGTTTCCAGCCACAAATATATAGACCTTTATTGTCCATCATATACGCCCCCCTTTCATAACCCATTCTTTATCCATTTTTGTGGGGCAGATGATCAATAGGAATTGATTAGCTATGGTTTCTATTTCAAAATGATCTCCCCATTCTCTCCTTATCCATCATTGTATATTTACAATAGATGGCCAAGGCCCCAACCATTTCATAAAGAAGGCTCTATCTTGTAAACATTCAATAGATTATTTCCAATGAAAATTATCAATCAAAAGGGAGGAGGCTCTTACCAGTTTAGGGTTATCATCCTCTGTGTTCAACTTATTGTTGTCATTCTGGGCCTCGAGGGTTTTTGAGTCCTTTGGGCACCAAAATTTTTTCTCAATTTGCTTGAATTTGAAAGCTTGGGGATTCATCCTGACCGTTCTCATCTGCCTTGACGGCCCACCAATATTCTCCCTTCTCCCACCATCCCTACTATATCCATGTGCCTTAGATTTTTGGTAACCAATACGCAGATTGTTGTTGCTCGGGAGTTTTTCTTCTGTATTGAAGCGTTGCATTTTGTAACGGCTAAAGGGACATTTTTCCTTAGTTTTGTCATTATTCCAAGGAGGTCCTATCCTCCTGCTATTCCACTATGATTTCCTGTGATCCCCTGCTATAGGACCTCATGCCTGGTAAGGCTGCCATGGCCGCCCACGACCATTATAGCCGTTGTAGCCATTGAGCGCCATTTTTGGAAGATTCCTTTAAACATATATTACTACACCACATTATGTGCAAATAACCTATTACACATGCATCTCCTAATTATTAGAATTCAATATTTGATTAACAATTATTATTCAATTCCCATGGTCTCCATCATTAGAATACAAGTGCAAGTAACCTAATTACAAGTGCAATTAACCTATTACCATGGACTCAATTTTTGGATTATGAGGGTCTCATGTTTCGATGCTATCGATGCTTCTCAACTAGTCACTTGACAATAGATTATTCTCTCACATCATAAAGGCGTCGCCACTTAGTGGAAGGATGCTAATGATGATCATATGCATGTCTTGTCTTCTGATTCTTCTTTTGATGACTCTCCACAAGTTGATGAAGACTCCCCTCAAGATGATTCTTTTGTTTTTGATTTGGTCTCCTCAGATCCGGTGAACCTTACTCCACCTCTTTTTTCTAATATTTCCCCCTCTAGCTACATGGACCTTCCACAACTTGCCGCTCCTTCTATGCTCCAACCTTTGGTTGATGATGAGCAACCTTCTCAACACTTTTCCCCTTGTGTTGACAATCTCTCAAAAAGAGATTCACCACTTGCTCCCCCTTGTGGTGGGGATCCTAGTGATAGTATTACCTTGACGGTTTTTTGACGAGGTAGGAAAAATCATTCTTTAGAATCTTATTCTCCTCCCCATGTGGTGGTGAGCTATCTACCCACTCTTGAGGTGGGCGACTAGCGTTTATGCGAGTGTGTTGTTTATGTCATTTCTTGACCCTATTTGTAAGGGCCAACGACCTTTTTTATATTGTTAGTGTGTTCTCTTTAGATGCTTATGAGTTGTGGTTGTTTAAGGGACAAAACCCTTGTTTTGATGCTGATCAATATAAAAAACAATTGTTATTCGAAAGTCCTAATGATAGTTATTTTTCAATTGACCTATTTTTGTCACCATCTTAACACAAATAATGTATTTTATCTTTGGAATTCTCTACAATACCAACAAACAATTGATTAAATTTAAATGAGGAAAACATACCTTTAACTAATTCATTTGATTTTGCAATACAGATGTATTGCATTTTTTATTGACACATTGTACTTTTTAGGCCATACAAACCTTGTCAAATAACATGTATTTCTCTATACCCTTAGTTTAAACCATGTATCAAAAAGTAACTATAGATCCCATAAATAACCATGAACAGAACTCAAAAAAGAACAACAATTAAAAAAACCCCAAATGCATCACCTAACAATGTAATACACATAATGGGTATCATTGATACATGAAATTCCAACTAGTATTGATGAAAAATGTAAGATATGTTGATGAGTGTGCAAGTTGGGAAAGAGAAGATGATCATGAGGACATGATTAGTGACACACATCCTCATATGACACACAAGTGCATTGTGGAAGGTATGTATAAAGATAGAAGAAGACACCAATGAATGTGAAAAATAATAGAAGATTAATCCAATAGTATTCCAACTCTACAAGGTTTTATATGAAAGAGGACAACACCGTCAAATATCTAACTAAACGAAACATGAGAAAACAATCTAATTAAACCCTCCCATAACCACACTACCCACACCTAAGATGAAAATCCATTTGCCAAGATTAAATTTTGGAAATTATGTAGATATGAGATAGTATGTCTAATGAATTAAATATATTTTATAGACATATTTTTTCTTTCCGTTTAAGATTTTAACATAGATACAATAAGAAAACATTCATCTTATTTTTCAAATTTTAATTGCATCAACATAAATTCTTTTTATATTCTAAAACATAGCAACCATGTGATCCTGTGCAAAATTCATATAACCCCCTTTCCCACTCCATGTTACTTTCTTTCATAAAATTATAAACACTAGACAAGAACAAAAAGATAAGAATATGTGACACAACTATCAAAACATTATTTTATACAATAAATTAAAAGTGCTGATATTAAAAAGAAAATTAGAAATCTATAATGATGAGATTGGTTAGAAGAATGATTTGTAAAGCATGTAATCATTACAATTTGCTTTTAATTGATTGAGCACTTTCTTTTAAGGAGAGTATGAGTAAGTAGCCATTGACTTCAACAAACTCTTCCTAGAATGTTATGCATAAATTACTCTTTAATTTAATTTCATGAGATTATTTGGTATATGCACTGAAAAGGGCGTGTCATGGAGGTGTATGCCACTTTTAGCCTTTCTTTGTTCTTAATTTTTTATTATATTTTACCAACGGAATCTAAATATAGTATTAATCAAAATATACATTTGTGTCAATGGGCCCTTGGTCTGGTGGTGAAGTTGTTTGGTTCTCAATGAGCCCACCAGGGATCAAGTCTTGCTACTTGCAAAGGATCTGACACCATAAGGGATGAGGCAAGGATCGTGCCTCAGGCAGATTTTGGCAGAATGGATACCCCTCAGTCCTTGGCTCTTAGTCAAAGAGATTCTGAATCTCCAACTACACACACACACACACACACACACATTTGATTAGATATTGTGGTTACTAATTTAGTTAATTCAGAGTTGTAAGAGGTAATGTAATAAACATTAGGGTAAAAGCACAATAATCTGTCACCCTTTTACAAAGGAAAAGGTTCACAACACCAAAACTGTAAAACTTCAAGGGCATAAAAGTCACATTTCTGTTGAGAATTTGAAGATGATGTAAACTGAAGAAATGTGTGAAATAGGATAAATTATATGCCTATAATTTTTTTTAAAAATTGAACCAAAATTAATAT
>MU227968.1:3238952-3270049 GCA_018584345.1 Thuja plicata | reverse complement strand
CATTATAAGTTTTCAAAGTCGAACTTACCTGAAATCAACAGTTTTTGTCTCCTACCACTTTTCCCCTATCAAAACTATACCAAAAACCAAATAAATTACATATTATTGAAGATGACTCTCTTGTCTACTGTTTGCTATGATTTTAATTTTTTTAAATTGATTTATCATTTTTTAATATTTTCTGAATCAACGACTGCTTGACTATTAAAATACCTACTTTCAATATTTTTTAATTAAAATAGACTGTCTAATTAAAATGCTATAAAATCTATAACTAGATATTCTTGACTCTGATCTCTACAAAAGGGTATTTTTGTATTTTTTTTAAAATGTCATTAAAAAGACTAGGAGTTATTGAAATGTCACTTTTTTCTGAAATAATTTTATTTCTATGGTAATTGGACTCAAAGTGGTATAAAACATACATTTAATAGACATTTCCAATTGGAAAAGTTAAAGAACTTATCTAACTTAGCTAGAATGAATCTAGCTAGACTATATGTTTGACCAAAATTAATTTTTAGTTAGAAATGCTAAAATTCAGCAGTGTTGATAAGTTAGCCTAAAAGGTGATAGATTATTGTGCTTTGACCCATTAGAATTTTAAAAAAGAAAGATATTTAGTTAGTTTTGATAATCAAATGCTATAATTTTTGTATTATAATTTGGATGTGTTGAAAATCAAATGATAAAGTATAAATTAAATAATTATTAGAATTTGATTAGATTAAATTATGTGTAGAAAATTTATGGTTGTATTTGATTTACTTTATGTATGAATCTAAACATTGATTATGTTTACAAGCACCTTTAAATAATCAAATCTCTACTAGATTCGCTGTGTGATTTTGGAGAAAAAGTGAAGAGAACAAGTAAGTATGTAAGATACCTAAGATAATGCCCTAAACAAACAAATAAATAATAGATTCTCCTCTAATTTGTTCGATCTAGATATTATTTTCACATTCCAATTCATTTAGGACACAAAACTTATTTATTTATGATTGGTTGGTAGTATAACTTAGGAACACTTATTGATTTTGAAATTATGGAATGAATGTTAAAATATGAAATAATATCTAGATCTAACAACTTAAAGAAAGATCTATCTTACATATATTTGTCTAACATTATTCTAGATATTTTGAATGTTTTCTTGTTGTCTTCTAGTTTTCACATATAATCATAAAGCCAATGTGACAAGGATTTGACTAGAAAAATTTTGATTTGTGCAATTCAATAAATTTTCCAAAAATATTAGTAAACATCATTAGTCCTTTTTTAAATTCAATTGATGACAAATCTTAAACAAATTTAGTACAATTTCTCACTTTTATGTACAATGTGTTGCTTAAGCCAAAATAATCCTTATAGCCACTTCAACGACAAACGTCAATCAAGATTAAGATGTATAAAGAGAGAAGACACTAATGAATGTGAAAACTAATAGAAGATTAATCCAATAGTATTCCAACTCTGCAAGGTTTTATATGAAAGAGGACAACACCCTCAAATATCTAACTAAACAAAACATGAGAAAACAATCTAAGTAAACCCTCCCATAACCACACTACCCACACCTAAGATGAAGATCCATTTGCCAAGATTGAATTTTGGAAATTATGTAGATGGTGAGAGAGTATGTCTAATGAATTAATTATATTTTGTAGAGATATTTTTTCTTTTCGTTTAATATTTTAACATAGATACAATAAGAAAACATTCATCTTATTTTTCTAATTTTCATTGCATCAAAATAAATTCTTTTTATATTCTAAAACATAGCAACCATGTGATCAACCATGCGATCCTATGCAAATTTCATATAAGAAAGAAACAACTCAAATTGTGATTCTAAACCCCCTTTCCCACTCCATGTTACTTTCATTCATAAAATTATAAACACTAGACAAGAACAAAATGATAAGAATATGTGATACAACTATCAAAACATTATTTTATACAATAAATTAAAAAAGCCAATATTAAAAAGAAAATTAGAAATCTATATGATGAGATTGATTAGAAGAATGAATTGTAAAGCATGTAATCATTACAATTTTCTTTTAATTGATTGAGCACTTTCTTTTATGGAGAGTATGAGTAAGTAGCCATTGACTTCAACAAACTCTTCCTAGCATAAATTTCTCTTTAATTTAATTTCATGAGATAATTTGGTTATATGCATTGAAAAGGGCGTGTCATGGAGGTGTATGACACTTTTAGCCTTTGTTTGTTCTTAAATTTTTATTATATTTTACCAATAGAATCTAAATATAGTATCAATCAAAATATACATTTGCGTCAATGGGCCTCTGGGTTTGCTGGTGAAGTTATTTGGTTCTCAATGAGCCCACTAGGGATCAAGTCTTGCTGCTTGCAAAGGCTCTGACACCATAAGGGATGAGGTCGAGATCGTGCCCCTGGTGAATTTTGGTGGAATGGATACCCCTCAGTCCTCGACTCTTAGCCAAAGAGATTTTGAATCTCCAACAAATAAATGCATATTTCTCTTTAATTTAATTTCACGAGATAATTTGGTTATATGCATTGAAAATGACATGTCATGGAGGTGTATGACACTTTTAGCCTTTGTTTGTTCTTAAATTTTTATTATATTTTACCATTAGAATCTAAATATAGTATTAATCAAAATATACATTTGTGTCAATGGGCCCTAAGTTTGTTGGTGAAGTTGTTTGGTTCTCAATGAGCCCACCAAGGATCAAGTCTTGTTGTTTGCAAAGACTCTGACACCATAAGAGATGAGGTCGAGATCGTGCCCCTGGTGGATTTTGGCGGAATGGATACCCCTCAATCCTCGGCTCTTAGCCAAAGAGATTCTGAATCTCCAATATATATATATATATATATATATATAGTGGTCACTAATTTAGTTAATTCAAAGTTGTAAGAGGTAATGTAATATGCATTACAAATTTAAAAAGGAAAAATATTTAGTTAATTTTGATAATCATATGCTATAATTTTTGTATTATGATTTAGATGTATTGAAAATCAAATGATAAAGTATACATTAAGTAATTATTGGAATTTCATTAGATTAAATAATGTGTAGAAAATTTATGGTTGTGTTTGATTTACTTTATGTATGAATGTAAACATTGATGATGTTTACAAGCACCTTTAAATAATCAAATTTCTATTAGATTGACTTTGTGATTTTGGAAAAAAAAAAGTGAAGAGAACAAGTATGTAAGATACCTAAGATAATGTCCTAAACAAACAAATAAATAATAGATTCTCCTCTAATTTGTTTGATCTAGATATTATTTTCACATTCCAATTCATTCAGGACACAAAACTTATTTATTTATGATTGGTTGGTAGTATAACTTAGGAACACTTGTTGATTTTGAAATTATGGAATGAATGCTAAAATATGAAATAATATCTAGATCTAACAACTTAAAGGAAGATCTATCTTACATATATTTGTCTAACATTATTCTAGATATTTTGAATGTTTTCTTGTTGTCTTCTAATTTTCACATATAATCATAAAGCCAATGCGACAAGGATTTGACTAACGAAAATTTTGATTTGTGCAATTCAATAAATTCTCCAAAAATATTTGTAAACATCATTAGTCCTTTTTCAAATTCAAATGATGACAAATCTTAAACAAATTTAGTACAATTTCTCACTTTTATGTACAATCTGTTGCTTAAGCCAAAATAATCTTGATAGCTACTTGAACGACCAACGTCAATCAAGATTAAAGATAGAATCTTGATTAAAGAAGAGGAAAGGAACATGGATCCACAGGTTCCATGTCATTGTTGAATCCAAACCGACCTGAATTGAATTGAGAGCCTTGCCTGAATATCAAAGAAACACCCAATACAATTCAATCAAGATAAATTCCTTCGCACAAACTACAATAGATATTGTTTCCTTGCTTGCATGACTACCCCACTGAATAATCACCCTCAAACTTGTCTGAGAGTACCATATATTTGTCACACTCATCTCTGATCTAAAAATATCAATAGTTTTGATGCCACTTATAAAAGATAAAATGATGAAATGACATGTGTAACAGCAGTTTGTAATCATAATTTCCTTAATGGGCAATCACTTGCCATCTTATTGAGGAATTCAACAGCCATAATGCCCATCATAATCATTAGTGGGATCCTTTTATCATTAACTTTTTGAAATTGCACTCACATCTGGATTCATTCCCTGGCGTGCACCATTAACATGAAACAAAACAAATATTATAAGATCATTAAAAGTGATAACAATGGATTCCTGTCTATAGAAATTCCCTCCTTCGTGTACTTTTTAAACCAGGCACTGTAAACTGTGCAAAAATCCTAGCAAAGCCTTGAAATTCTACATCGTTTTCTATAGGAAAATGTTGATTGTTGGTTTATGATAACTGAATCAAATGGATACACAAGGATTTCCTCTTTCAGTGCATTGATCTTACTAGTCAACATTGAGAAAACCACATATTGGCTTTGCCAATTTGTGATGATAGGGAAGAACTTCAAAGAATAGTCTCACCAGAGGAGAACCTGGATATGAAAGATTCAATTTTATAGTTGTTATAGAGATGCAAACAGGATAAATGAAATCATGAACTCAATAATTACACAACAATTAGAAGCTTCCTGACTCACACCATAACATATTAAATATGCACAAGCCACACCTGCCCTAATCTGTTATTGGATACTTCTCCCAACTCAAGTTGTGTGTGCGCTCAAATGAATAGGAGACATTTTGTATAAATGCAAAGCCCTCCTATCTTATAATAATAACTTTCCTATAATTATCTCAAAACCACAATGCTGGTTTTAATAAACATAAAACATTACATTGCTTTATATGTAAACAATCTTTTTTACATTTATCTTCTAGTAATGAAACTTTTATAATTAATTAATAATTGATATTTTAAATTTTAATTAACAATGAGTTTTTAATTAATATCTTCTTATGTAGACGTTGCTGCATTTGAAGCAAACATTAATGGTGCTTTCTCAGCTTAGGGGAGTGGGAGCCTCCATCCCCAGCCTCCTTCTGTTAAGCCAGTCACTGTAAGTGTTCCTATTAAGGTAAAGCTGGATTCTGATACAGTTGATGAGATTGTGAAAAATACTAAGGATTTTTCAGAAAATGCTACAATTTTTAGATTTAGGGGTTATTGGCCCTCTCTATCGAACCTGCATGCTTGGATTTCTAAACATTGGGAACCCATCCTAACGGATACCATTCAAATTTACCCTGTGGCAAGGGGTTTTTTTATAGCTAAATTTGAAAATGCTGAAGATAGGAAGACTATCTTGTGTGGTAGTTGTTTGTCTTGGGAGGAGCATTTTCCTTTGATGGCCAAACCTTGGCATCAGGATTTTGATCCTCTCACTGAAACTTTTAATAAAATTCCATTATGGGTGAGGCTCCCGAATCTTCCCCTTCATCTGTGGCTGGATTCTGTGTTGGAAGAAACTGGGGAGGCCATTGGGGATTTCCAGATGGTTGACCTGGTTACTTCCGACGTGTTTCATCCGACCTATGCTTGTATCTTAGTGGAGATTGATATCTCTAAGGGCCTTTCTGAGAAGATTACTTTGGAATCCCATGTGGGTTCTTAGAATCATAATTTAGATTACGAGGGAATCCCGTTCAGATGCAGGAAATGCCACAAGACTGGCCATCTTGCTGCTCAATGTTTATCCGATAAGGTTAAATTGAAGAAATCACCCTCTTGGTGGTTGGGGGCTGCTGACCACCATTACACGGTTCGTAAATCTTCGGATGGGGGTTCGGCTGCTTGCTCCTCTCAGAATGATCATGCAAAGAATGATGCTACTGATGCTGCTTTAGAGGTTCAGACAAGTGGTGCTCTGGATGTTGTTTTTGTCCATGAAAGGACTGTTGAGGATGTCTTTGCTTCAGCTATTTTGCTTGTTAGTGATGTGGTTTCTACTGTTTCTCCAGCGGGGGTTTTAGGGATTGGAGGTGTCTCTGTCCCTATACCTCTTCTGGGTGCTGGTGTGGCTAGCCCGACTTCTCAGATGACTGCAGGTAATTCTTTGGCTTGGCAAAATGATGCTCAGAAGATGGAGGATGGATGGACAACAGTTAAAGGAAAGAAAGTCAAATCATCCATTCCTTCTCTTGAAATGAATTTACGATCTCAAAAGGGAGGGCTAAAAGGTAAATCTTGATTGTCCTGTGTTGTTCTTGCAAGGGTAAGGTCTTTCTTGGGATTTTTTTGCTGGCAGCTGGTCCTTAGCTGGAAGTAATTATTTGTGTTGTCTGCTGGAAGCTTAAGGGCTACTGGACTTAAATGTATTATTTTATTTTTTCGCAGCACTTGTTCTTGTAGTTGGGGTTCCAGATTTCCTTTAATGGAACTTAAATTTTTCTAGGTTGTGGGAGCCTATTGTAAAACCCTCGCTATGGTCTTGTTTTGTTCCTTTTAAGAGTGCTTTATTGATTTTATTTTTCAACCTTTTGTTTAGGGTTTTGAGGCCCCTTCAAAACCTGTTGTTACTTTAATAAAAAACAATGAGTTTTTTTTTAGTTGATCTAGTTTAGTACAACACACAACAAATATGTTTTTTCTAATGTTAATAAGCTCTATTTTTATATTTTTGGGTATGTTACGAAGCTCTCAAATCATCCAATAAAAATCTCGTTAGGCTAGAGAAAATAATGTAGGAGGTTTTCAGAGTGATCTACCCATTCCTAGAAGGTGCCTAGTAGGAGGGGAAGTAAACTTGTGTGCCACCAAGAATTTATAATAAATTTGAAAGTCTGTTGCTAAAACATAATACAAAATGTCTATGCATGAGAAATGGAAGATACATATGATACATAAGAAAACTCAACATTTAAGAAAGAAATAATTGATGATAGAAATGGGGTTTGATGAAAAGACTACTAGGCTTGAAGTATTACAAAAAGATTTATGAGATTTTCATAGCTATATTCACATATTATTCCTCTTCTTACAAATCAAGGAAAGAACAATCTACAAGATGTATGTTGGTGAGCTATATGTAAAAGCCTCAAAATAGGACTATGCTTTTTAAAAGTTCTACTAACGCGTGATTGTGGAAAAAAAAAACTAGTCATTAGTGGCCAAAATAAAGTGATGGCATGAGTGGGCGTCCCTTTTAGATGTAATAGAATAAATCAAGTTACATGTTAGCAATTAGGGTAAAAAATGTATGCTTGAAAAGGACTTGAACACACTTCACAAATGGGGAATCAATAACAAAATTCTCAAGTTTAAAGTTTGGTGACAACAAAATATTGATCAATCTTTTATATGCTTATTCAAAGTAAATTTTAATAAAAATAGTTTGTTAGTTTGATGTGTGGGCCCATTCCATGCATTTATAGATGACTTGAGATATCATACAAGATGATACGATTCATAGGGTGAATGGGGAGAGTTTGATGCAAATCAACCACTAATGCAACAAGATCATTAAGTTTAAAGGAAACATATTATATTAATGAAAGAAAACCTATTTAAGAATGAACAAGATGAATATGGAGAGATGTAAGTTGATAATTTAGTATGTCTCTTCTTCTCTATAAAATGTATAACTAGGCTATTAGTTAGGTTGAACCATAGATACATTGAAAAGTTTCAGGCATATATAGTGCTTTGACTATGTGGGTGATAAGATGACATTTATTTAAAGTATGTGGCACCAATTATATTTTAGGACATGGTGTATGTTCCATCATATTTAAGATGTATATGGTGCTAGTTAGATGATCACGTTCTAAGTTGTATAGGTTTGTAGGTAGTGTGGATGCATTGAAAGATATCATATGAATGTGGATGATCTACATGTTGGAAATGAATTATAAAATATGTAATTGTTATAATTTATTTTTAATTGTCAATATGAATCTTATAATAATAAAGAAATATTAACAAATATCAAATTCTATTCTAAAAATAATTGAAACCTTTGATTGAGCACTTTCCCCTTTGAGAAAAAAAATGTTTTAAGGAGAGTATGAGTAAAGTAGTTAGCTATGGACTTCAAGAAACTCTCCTACAATGTTAAGTATCAATTTCTCTTTAATTTGATTTAATGAGATTACTTGGATATATGCATTAAAAAGGGCATGACATGGAGGTGTATGACATTTTAAAGTCTTTGTTTGTTGTTATTTTTCATTACATTTTATCAATTGAATGCAAATATACTATTAATCAAAATATACATTTCTTTAAATTATGTGGTAATTAGCTTATTTAATTTAGAGTTGTAAGAGGTACCGTAATATATATTAGAAATTTAGAAAGAAAAAATTATTCAGTTAATTTTGATACTCAAATATCATAATTTTTGAATTATAATCTAGATGTGTTGAATAATAAATAATAAATAATAAATTAGGTAATTATTAGAATTTGATTAGATCAAATTATATGTAGAAAATTGATGGTTGTATTAGATTCCCTTAAGCTTTGGTGATCTTTACATGCACCTTTAAGTGATATATTAGATTGTGGAAGTCAAGTTCTTTCTAAACAAATCTCTATTAGATTGGCTTTATGACTTTGAATAAAAAAAAGGAAGACAATAAATAGGCATGTAAGATATGTAAGACGATGTTTCGACAATAAATAAATAATAGAGTTTCCTATAAGATGTTAGGTCTAGATGTTATTAATTCATTTAGCACACAAAATTTATTTATGCTTTGTTGGTTGTATAACTTAAAAACACTTTGCAATTATAAAATGAATGTCAAAATATGAAAATTTTTCTAGATTTGACAACTTAAAAAAGATCTATTGTAAATATATTTGTTTGTGACATCATTCTAGATATGTTGAATATTTGCTTGTTGTCTTCAAGTTTTCATACATAATCATAAAGTCAAATTGACTAAGAAAGTTTTCATTTATGCGATTCATTAGTCCTTTTTAAAATTCAGATAAGAACAAATATTAAACAAATTTAATACAATTTCCCAATTTAAATACAATTTACTTTTATCAAAAACTTCAAATATGTTGCTTAAGGCAAAATCATCTTAATAGCTACTTGAATGACAAAAATCAATCAAGATAGAATCTTGATTAAAGAAGAGGAAATAAAGATGGATCAAATAAATATCTAAAACAATTCAATCAAGATAAAATCCTAAACCATAATAAATATTTCTTTCCGTGCACGACTACCCCACAAAGCAGACACCCTCAAACTTGTCTGAGAGTACCATATATTTATTACACTCATCTCTGATCTCAGAAATTCCACAGTTTTAATGCCACATATAAATGATAAAATGATGAAATCAAATGTGCAACAACAGTTTGAATCATAATTCTCCTTAATGGGCAACTGATTTCCCATCATATTGAAGGATTCAACAGCCATAATGCCATCATAATCATTAGTGGGACTCTTTTATCATGAACTTTTGAAATTTCATTCCCTTGAATGCACCATTAACATGAAACAAAACAAATATTATGATATCATTGAAAGCGATAACAATGGATCCCTGTACATACAAATTTTCTCCTTCGTGTACTTTATAAACCAGGCACTGTAAACTGTGCAAAAATCTTAGCAAAGCCCTGAAATTCTACATCATTTTCTATATGTAAATGCTGATTGGTTTATGATAACTGAATTGAATGTTTACACAAGGATTTCCTCTTTCAGTGCATTCTGCTCTTACTGATCACATTGAGAAGCCCACATAAGGATTTCTTCTTTCAGCGCATTGTGATCTTACTAGTCAAGATTGAGAAGCCCACATATTGGCTTGTTAATTTGTGATGATAGGTAATAACTTCAAAGAATAGTCTCAGCAAAGGAGAACCTGGATATGAAAGATTCAATTTTATAATTGTTATAGAGATGCAAACAGAATATATGAAATCATTAACTCAATTATTACACAACACTCACATCATAACATACTAAATATACACAAGTCACACCGGCCCAAATCTGTTATAGGATACTTCTCCAAACTCAAGTTGTATGTGTTCAAATGAATAGGAGACAGTTTGTATAGATGCAAAGCCCTCCTATCTTATAATAATAACTTTCCTATAATTATCTCAAAACCACATTGCTAGTTTTCTTAAACATAAAACATTACATTGCTTTAAATGCAAACCATTTTTTTTGTACATTCTTTAACATAATAGTTTGTCTGTAATTATCTCAAAATCATATTGCTGGTTTTCTTAACATAAAATATTGTTTTATATGCAAGCAATCTTTACATGCTAATAGTTTTCCAAATAGAGTTTCATTAGCTGCTCCTTCTTATAGTGAAGATTCTAATGACAACATTGCCTAGATAGTTGTCCAACGATGTAGAAAAAATAGTTCTTTAACCTCACATTCTTCTCCACATGTTGTGGGTGAGTTGCATTCCCACTCTTGAGGTGACCTACTAGCCTTTATGCTAGCATGATGTTTATTTTTTGTATTTTGTATTTTGTATTTCCCAACACCTTTTTTGTTAGTGTGTTGTTGAACACTTTTTCCGCCCCTAGGCTGTGGTTGTGTAAGGGTCAGCACCCTTGTTATGCTACTAACTTAAATAAAAAATAATAATCTTTTGTACATTCATTTTCTACTAATGAAACTTTTATATTTAATTAATAATTATTATTCTAGATTTTAATTAACAATGATTTCTTTCAATTGACCTATTTTAGTGCAACATATGACAAACATGTGCTTCCGAATGTCAATAAGCTCTATTTTTAATAGATATTTTTGGGTATGTTACGAAGCTCTCAAGCTATCCAATAAAAACCTCATTTCCCTCAATTCTAGCTTTTAGAGAAAATAATGTAAGAGGTTTTCATAGTGATCTACCCATTCCTAGAAAGTACCTAATAGGATGGGAAGTAAACTTGTGTGGCCACCAAGACTTTAGAGATAATTTGAAAGTTTTTTGCTAAAACAAAATACAAAATGTCTATGCATGAGACATGGAAGATATATATGATAGATGAAATTTTTTTTTAAGAGAAATGATTGGCAATACAAATGGGTTTTGACGAAAAGATTACTAGCCTTGAAGGATAATGAAAAGAATTTTGAGATTTTCATAGTTGCATTCATATATTATTCCTCTTCTTACAAATCAAGGAAAGAGAAATCTACAAGATGTATGTTGGTGAACTATATGTCAAAGCCTCAAGATAGGACTATGTTTTTTAAAAGTTCTATGAAGGCATGATTGTCTAAAAAAAACCAAAGCCATCAGTGGCCAAAATAAAGTGATGACATGAGTGGGTGTCCCTATTAGATATAACAGAACAAATCAAGTTATATGTTAGAAATTAGGGCAAACAATGTATGCTTAAAAAGGACTTGAACACACTTCACAAATGGGGAGTCAAGAACAAATTCTCAAGCTTGAAGCCCAACGACAACTAAAGATTGATCAATCTTTCATATGCTTATTCAAAGTAAATTTTAATAAAAATGGTTTGTTAGTTCGATGTGTGAGCTTATTCCATCCATTTAAAGATGACTTGAGATATCATGCGAGATGATCCAATTCAAAGGGAGAATTGAGAGAGTTTGATGCAAATCAACTAGTATTGCAACACGATCATTAAGTTTAAAGAAAAAATAGTATACCAATGAAAGAAACCTTCATAAATATGATTAATTGCAGATCTCTCATGCTTCTATTAGAGAGATGTAAGTTGATAATTTAGTATGTCCCTTCTTCTATATAAAATGTATAACTAGGATATTAGTTAGGTTGAACCAAAGATACATTAAAAAGTTTTAGGCATATATGGTGCATTGATTATGTGGGTGATAGGATGAAATATATTTTTATTATGTGGTGCCAATTATATTGTAGGACATGTGGCATAGGTGCCATCATATTTGAGATGTATATGGTGCTAGTTTGATGATCATATTCTATGTTGTAGAGGTTTGTAGGTAGTGTGGATGTATCAAAAGATATCATTTGAATGTGGATGATCCACATGTTGCATGTGTCTGTTTTGGTTGGATACATAAACATGTGCAACCATGTATAGGGCCACAAGATGTAAGTGAATAGTGCTATGTGATGGAAAATGAGAATTATGTGGCTATGTAATGATAGAGTTGCATATAGATATGTGAGTATTATATAGAAATGTGTAATGAGTGTGTCTAGTGCATAGATAATGTTTCTCAAGAGGATGGAAAAAAATTGCGCTTAGATGATTCATTCACCTTGAGGAGAAATAGTCCTCATTATCTAGGTAGTGAGCTAAGAAAAATGTAAACATAGTTGTTGAAGTGTGTACAATTTATCCTACATTAAACACTTCCCAATATTGACTACTCAAAAGAGCTAATGAGGTTCATGATGGGTGTGGGTGATAGTGGTGTCAAGGATGTCATTCATTGCAACTAATTGCGAATGCATCAAGACCTATCTATAGGGTGTTGGATATCATAAGGCATACTACAAATACACAATTCTCATCTATATCATGGTATCATAAGGAATATATAAACACATTGACCTTTTATATCACATACATGACACATTATCACCTTGGTTTATTATACATATTTTCGAGTACAATATCAAATCAAGGTTTCGTATAGCACTGCAACATGTCTCTCAGCCATCCTACTCATTTCCTCATTTCCTATCCAATTCTCACATATCTTTCCATTCATCATCTACTTTATCCTTTAACCTCCTATCTTCTCAAACCCATCATTTTGAGATTACACACATGTTCTTTCAATTCACCTATCCTCTTGAGGGTGCATACTAAAATTCCTTTTCATCATCTTTCCTCATACTTCCAATGACTAGGGCAACCTACCACTAGTCCTTATCCCTTTTGTCCACTATAATTATTTTTCTTTGATATAATTCCACTTCTCATAGTCTTGATGTTATATCAGAGAGGGGAATAATGTGACACCTATATCTTCTCATACCCAACATGTTGGTTGATGGTGACTCATCATGCTACTAGGATTAACTTTTGATGACTTTGTTAGCCATATTTCCCCAAAATCAATTACAAAGGAGTCAAATATTATTTTGGTATGTAAATCAACCTTTGTCAACCTCCAAAGACGCTTGATAAGTAAGTGTTTCTAGAATGTGAAATGCCATCAAATTGTCATGTTCTCTTCCCTTGATAATAATCCTTCAAATTGGAATTTGATCTTCACTAGATAAAAAGAAAGTGGGTGATTTTTTCAATGTGGATGTAGCCCACATTAGGTGAACCACATTTAATATTTGTGTTACTATGAATGATTATTTTTGCACCTCTTTTATTATACATTATATTTGATATATTTTTATTTCTCTAGTTTTCCCAAAGCCTACAACTAGTATTAGAGATATGTATTTTGGTCATTTGGTAGGAGAAAAAATAAAAGAAGGAAAGTTTAAGGTTGAAAAGGTCAACAACCAAAACTACTAGCTATGGAAGATGAAAATGGAAGACTATCTATATCAAAAGGATCTTTATATACCAATGGGTGGAAAAGAAAAGAATCCAACACATATGGAAGATATAGAATGTGAGATTATTGATTGAAAGGCAGTAGGAAAAATATAACTATGCCTGGCAGTGTTTTTGGCTTCCAATATATCAAAAGAAACAACAAAATTACACCTAATATTGGCATGTTGGGATTAATGGGAAGTATGTATTGAGAGGGGACGGGTGAATCAGTACCTCTAAAATTTTTTGTATCTTTTAATCAGTTAACCTTTGTAATCAATTGTATATCCATTCAATCTAATTTATACTATCTTGATGTGAGTTATATCAAATCATAATATTAACATACATGTGAACATTCATAGAAACATTCATGAAAGTAATTTGACAGATAAAAAAAGATATGATATCGCAAAAACTCCTGTGAGGAATTAAAAACTGCGGTGGGGTTGACACCCACAAAATCTTTACTATCTGCAGATTGGAAGGGGCTGATTAAGGCTTACAATTTGATCACTTCTGATGATCTACCTTATTAAGAGTATCAGTGGAGACTTGTTAAAGTCTACTCTGTTAAGATATTTAGCAACACTGTTGAGTGTGCACTTGGTTAAGAGATTTGTTGTTGGACTGTTAAATCCACCTTCCTTGAAAGGATTTTTACACTTTGCTCCACTTGTTAGAATGATAGCAAATTACAAATTGACCTGGTAAATGCAATCTCCTATTGCTGATACAGATCCAATTTAGTTTACATAAAAAAGATTATCGCCTAATTGTGAGTGAATAATACCTCTAATTCTCGGTATGCTTTGTTCTTGGTTCTGATAACCAAATTCACCTTTTGTTGTTCTTGTTCTTGAAACTCTCAATCTGATCCATAGATGTGCTCATTTGAATCATTCATGTTCTCCTCTCTCTTCACATCAATAATAATGAATGATTGCATCCTCTAAATTTATATATGGATTGACTTCATCAGGTTTTATAAAAACAATGTTAACTCTAAGATCAGGTTTACAACTTGTACCTAGATCTCCTAGTCTATGTGTTTTAAATCAGTTAGACTGATTAAAACACTTAAATTCATGTAACTTGTCCCTAAAGAAATGGATTTAAAACAAATAAATATCCTATAAATAGAATACACTTGCTTTATCTGACGTGGAAGTCAGATCCACTTTTTGCGGGCTACAACTAATTTTTGGTTCTGTCTGTCGGTCATGCTTGACTTTCCTTCAGTTTTGTTTTGTCAGTTGCATTTTAACTGTCTTGTCAGTCTACACTATATTTTGCTTGTCGAGTTCCTCTTTATCTTCTTGTTTTGTGATTTTGGTTTACACTCTAAGTTGTGTCATCAGTTCTCTTTCCACTTAATCATCTTCGGTGATCTCTTAATATTTGATCTTCAGTTTGCTCAGTCCTGTCTTTCAGTGTATGCTTACCGAAAGTGTTGTTTTCATACTAATGGAAAATTAATGTCATCAATCTCCCCCTTTGACATTAGTATCAAAAAAATGATATGTGCAAAATACTAACAAAATGTTAAGTATATACAACATATATAATCCTTAGTCATTTAATGACTCCCCCTATGTCTATGTTGGTATAATTGTACATATGATGTCTTCCCTTCTACATATCAATATACATATACATATATACCATTTTCCCATCTGAATGAATGAATGAATACATATCATTTTCTCTTTTTGTATTTTTTACTCATATTATTTCCCCCTTTTTTGATATTAAGGGCAAAGGTCTTTACCTTTAGAGCTTATAAAAAATGTGGGAGCATGAAGCCTTCATGTCTTCCATCATTTTCTCCCATTTTTCTTTGAGGTTCTCCAGAGCCATGTTCTTGATTGTGATCTTGGAGTGCATGTCATAGATGTTGTTTGCTACAGACATCTCGGGAGTTGCTATCAGTTGCCCTGCTGAATTGATGTGTTAATGGAGCAGTGTAAGATTTGGTAGAAGTTGAGCTTGGAGCTCGGTTACTTCTTCCCTGAAATGTGTTTCTACCTCCCATAGATCTTACCTTAACCTTTTTTATCTCAATTATATTTTTATAATGCAGCTTAATTGCATCATCTCCATCGGTGGTTAAGCTTTGTGCACTATTTGCTAGATCTGTATCCAGCTTTGCAATGTTGTCACTATTCTCTTTAGTGAACTTGTCTATTGTGCTCGACTTTTGACTCAAGGTTATAGCTTCAGATGTTATTGGGTCTAATTCAGATATGAATTTTGATAGCTTTACCTTATTTACTGCCACTTCTTGGTTGATGTTTTCAATGAGCTTTTGTTAGTACTTCATCTTGACTCTCTCCTCTATTGCCTTCTCAACATCAATATTCTGAGTTGTGATTGCATCGGTTAGAGTAGCTAATTGATCTATTATGGGCTTGTTCTGATTAATGTCAACATCGGGCACAATTTGATGCAAAATGTCTCGTGTTGTCTCCAGCACCATGGAGTCTCTGTATTGTTTCTTCAGCTTCTCCTACAATGCCTTCCTTTGGAATATTTATCCATATTCCTGTAATGCTTCAAAGTCAAGTGTAGATGGGTCACACTTTGGTATTGATATTATTTCATCCAATGTGACCTCTAACTTTTTCTTCTTTGATTTCTTCTTCTTCTTCTTTTGTGAATCACTAGAATGTAAAACCATTGCCAATTTTTCTTCTTTCTCTATTGTGCTGGATGAAGTGACCTATTGTGCTTCTTTCTGCTGCTTGGCATTAGTTTTAGCTTGTCAAGTGTCTGTAGACATCTCCACATTCACCTTAACATTGTTGGTATCACCCTTGTCAGTTTTCTCAGGAGCACCATCTTTAGGTTTGTCTCCTTCATTGGTGTCCTTAGCTTCATTAGTCTTGGTTTCTGCATTCTTGTCTTGTGTATCTGCATCCTTTTCTTTATCTCCTACTGTAACCTTATTTGTATTGGTTACATCTTGAGTATCTCCGATGTCTTGTTGACCATCGCTGTTGTCTTTGTTTTCTTCTTCCCCTACATCCTTGGGAGTATCCTTTTCAGGTGACTTGCTTGATTCTTGTAGGATATTGATAGCTTGTATCAATATGGGCATGTTGCCTGGAATATTTACTTGTGCAGTGTCAACTGTTGTGTCTTGCTCATTGGTTGTGTCTTTTGTAAAAGTGACATCTTCATCTTTATTTAACTCCTCTGCTAGTTCATCGGTAATGTCAAATAAATTAGCATCCACAATGTTGTCATTTGTGGTATCTGGCCATGATTCATCTACAACATTTGCAGTCTTGTTGTCGGTTGTATCATCTTCTTCTTTATCTAACTCAATAGATGTGTCATCTTGAGTTGCCTTGT
Organism: Thuja plicata; assembly: GCA_018584345.1. Taxonomy (NCBI): domain Eukaryota; kingdom Viridiplantae; phylum Streptophyta; class Pinopsida; order Cupressales; family Cupressaceae; genus Thuja; species Thuja plicata. The sequence goes on along the minus strand of MU227968.1, from coordinate 3,253,212 downwards.
CAACATATTGTTGTTGAAGGTCTTTGTCAGGGCTTTCCTCCTTAGTAGGCCTATTCATGATCTTACACCATTTCTTGTGGTTGTCCTGATCAAGCTCTATAAGCTTTCCTTCAAGAAATTTGTATGCTCTCAGCTTTAGTGAGAACTCCCTTTTGTACTTCTCCATCATTTCGTTAATTTCTACCTTCTTTGATTCAGGTGGCATGAGAGAAACAAGTACTCTCTCTCTTATTTCCTTCTCATTCTTCAAAGAAAATTTCCAATGGGAGTATAGTCTATCCAAGAGTTCCCTTGGTACATAACTGCCTTCAAACTGAATCAGTACATATTTTGAGAGTATCTAAACTATAGCCAATTCTTGTCTTAATTTTCTTTCATGCTTTCAAGATTTTGTTGCATAATTTAGCTTAGTTTCATTTAGAGTAATAGTATTTTACATCTTAAATTAGTTTTCTCATACATTAAATAGCTTAATTCTATCATCTTTCCAAGTTCTTAGATTAAAATATGCACTTTTATTCCTAGATTGTAATGACATTTCTCACATAGAATAGCTTCAATTTTAGTTTTTCATAATGCTTTAAAATCCTCCATTTTAGCAATGGTAATGGTTGTTGGCTCTCGTTCTGAGAGTAATTAAAAAACCCCAACTAAATAGGAGGCAACAGGTTGATTCGATCAAATTCGTGGAATGGACAATTCATGTTCATTTTCATAAATTTGATGATTGAGAAATGACCATGTTGTGTTTGTGCCTGATTTAGAGGTCACTTTCAAGCACACACATTTTGGTGCCCACCGTGGGGTAGAAAACTGATTTTTGACCTCACTCTCAAATTCTTTTCTGATAAATTTATGTGCTCTGTCGTACAGTCGTGCTTGTCTGTGTATGAATTCTCACACAATAATTATGAGCAGGCCACGTGAAGGTTTTCACTTCCTTGCGTGAAGCCTTGTAATTCCTCGTGGGAAGTTTGGTACTTCCTCGCGCGAGACTCGGGGCCATTTCATTAAAGTTTCACTATTTTGCAAGTATAGTTTCTATTTTTTTTTTATCATTCTAACATGCTACTGTTTCTTATCTTTTTTATTAAAATGACAGCATAATAGTGGGCTACAGGTCACTTGACAAAGATACAAACTTTCTAACGGTTTGCTTGCAGGATGATTGTCAAAGATTATTCTAAAAATGTTGTGCTTGTTTTTTTGCTTTCTTCACATAGTATAAATAGGGCCTTGTTAAAATTTCTTAGGTATCTTGATAGCAAAATAGGGGAATAGGCTCTTCATTACATGGAAGTGATGCCCATGGATGAATCCGAGACCCAGATGTTGCTAGCATGATGGAGACCTAGGGAAGCAAGGAAAGATCAATGAACCTTTAGCACGTTCACTTGTTAGGGGATTATGCTCTTCTCTCTTTGAGAGAATCAGAAACCCAAAGGCTTGTGAATTGGTTGGAGGAGAGTTATCTCGATGATGAATATGTCTTGCGTGTTTGGGTAAGGTGAATAGGTAGAGAATTATGCTCTTCTCTCTTTGAGAGAATTAGAAAATTGAACCCTCAAATCCAAGCCAAGTTTTGTGTCACCTTTAAAGGGCCTGCCGGAAGTTGAACCTTCGGGAACGACCCAAGTGAGTACACACCTATCGCTAGTGATTGCACCTCACTATAATAAATTCTGCTTTGTTGAGTCCAAAGAATCCAAAGCCATGGTAACTTATTTCTCATGATTTTGACTACCATCTTGAGAAAGCCTTGCTTGTTGTACTAAGCGGCGCCGCTCCCAGCCCTGCTTGCAGGGGTGTATGACTTTCAAGTGTTGGTGTGGCCATGAGGTCCCAGCCCTATATTAGGGGCACTAAAGGTTATTGTGAATGGAATCCCACTAAAAACTTTCTTAGTTAGATGCCTACCCGGATCACCTCCGAAAGAAGACATAATCTGTGTGCAGGGAGGGGGAAGAATCTCTCCCTTAGATTGTTGACAAAGGTATGCACTTGGATGCTTGAAGTGGTATATGACATTGGCCCCTACTTTAAGAGTAACCTTCAAACATATATACTTAGTCCTTGGAAACACCAAAAATATGGGCGCCCTCTTGGGGGTGACACTGCTATGTGACGTGCACGCATACACATAAGATAGCGAGGCATGGATTTTTGTCTTCTCCACCATTTTTTTTGTAGGGATAACTAAGTGTTTTTTTTTGAGTCTTAAACTATCCAATCATGATTAAACAAAGACTTCCATGATTCTGCCAAGTTGCTTTGTCCTTGGTAGAACTATTTGTGACTACTTCTTGCGACACTATTGTCTTATCAAAACTTTGTGCTTGTTAACGATTGCTTACCACATTCAAACTGAGATTGCTAATCTAACACTGTCATAAAACTATCCCAAATCTAGAAATTTTGTCAGAGAATAGTCCTGACTATGTCTCAAAATCTAATTTTATTTCAAAAATTGAGTTGGTCTATCAAAATCTGAAGTTTTCTCGAGCGAGATTTTAGAAAACCGAGCACTTCCTCGCATGAGCTTTCATTTTCTCGCATGCAGTTATGAGTTTCCTCACATGAAATAGAACTTTCTTGCGTGAATCTATCCTTTGGTGTCCTAAAATAGTGAGTTATTTCCCATTGATTGGTGAGTTTTTTGCCTGATTTGACTTTTGTCTGAGATCTGATTGCTTGTTTCCCTGTTGTCTGCAGTCTAAAACTGATTGTCTCGAGTTACGAACTGACTGATTCTTGCTCAAACTTGTTTTGTCTCTTTTTTCTTTGTCATACCTTTCTGTGATTTTGTACCTTGCGATGCAAAATTTACATCTCGGCTGTTCTAGCCATATTCTCAACGATTCATGCCAGCGCATTTCACATCTTGGTTGTTCTAGCCTATTACCTCCTTTTTTCTATTTCTAGAGACAGATTTCTAAGTTGGATCCTAAGTTTTCTCTCATTTCATCTTCGTCTATGCCTGTTACAACTAGAAATGATAATATATTTCCCATTTGTGGTTTCGAAATAGGTAGAAGTCAACCTCATAATCAAGGAAAAGATCATTCTAAACCCATTGTTCAATTTGATAGTCAAGAGGGATCCTCACATTCCTCCTCCCTGTTCAGTATAGATTCCAGTTCGAATAAGAAACTAGTGTTCCAGTTGTGCTCTAATCCTTTGTTTCAAGATCAACCGAACCCATTTCTTTCAGATCAACAAAGCTTCAAAAATTCACCTGTTTGGGTTGACCCTATTGACAATCCTTGCTACCTTAGTGATCCTTTTGAACATATCAATCCTTTCGATCCTATCAATCCCTTTGATCTACCAAAAGTTACATTGACCACGAATTCTCAGCTCAATACTCACACTCATACTAAAGCTATGCACACGACACAATCCCGCATCAACGACATGGAAACTCCTTTCAATTACCTACAAGGTCAATATAGAAGGGTCCATGACCAATCTCAAAATGAGTAGGGTCAACAAGAGGAGAAACATCACCATCGCCCTCCTCCACATGACCAGGGTCAAGATCAGAGTCAAATCATTTGTAAGATCCTTGGTAATGATGATGAGCCAATAACTCAAAATGACATAGATGCTGTAAAATCTAATAAAGCTCTCATCAAGATGATGGAAATTCTCCTTGCAGAAGATAAAGAGAAATATTTTCTAGATTTGGAAAAACAAGGAGTTAAGCTACCCCCAAACTTCCAAGTGGAAATACTTGTGGCTAAAGAAGAAGAGACTGAGACTACCAAATTGCATAAGGTAATTCAAGATATGCAAAATCAAATTAGCCAACTTATGAAGGATAAGGACAAACCCACACAACAATTCATGATGGACAACATCTATCCTTTTCCTTTTGATAGAAGTCTTCATATGCCACCTTTTCCCAAAGGTGTGGAACTCCCTAAGTATGATAAGTATCTGGGTAACACTGATCCTCAGGATCATTTGAGAGAATTTGGGGCCCTACCTATGGATTTTATTCATGATCAAACCTATTTGATGTGTCTCTTTCGCTGAAGTTTGGGTGGACCTGCCATGGAGTGGTTTTCTCGACTACCCACTGGCATCAAGACTTTTGATGAGATTGCAAATCTCTTTATACAAAATTATTCTCACAACATACAACATCCTGTCAACATCAGGGACCTTTGCAATCTCAAGCAAAGACAAGGGGAGCCATTCTTGACATTTCTCCATAGATGGAGACAACTTTGCACAAAGTATCTTCGTAAAATACCCAAATCTGAGAAACTCGATATCTTCTTGGACAATCTCACTCCTAATTTTGGGTATCAAGTACAACTTCAAGGTCCCCTTAATTTTGACAGCATGATTAAGCAAGCTATGAGGATAGAGGCATTCATGGTTAAGAAAGGGGAGTTGACTTTATACACAAACAAGGTTCCTCCTCTTCCAACAAAGATAAATGGAAGTTTGTCAACAAAAATAAGGACATTGTGAATGATGGAATGGTTGATAATGTGACCCTGGCTCCTTCAAAACCAGTTTTCAATCTCACTTCTAGTATAAAAGCGATTAAAACTGCTGAAAAGGCTACAACAAACACTTAACCACCTTCTAGATTCTCTGGCAACAAACCTTGGGCCCCTCGACCCAAGCGTGAATTTACTTTCTTGGGAGAACCTCTTGATGTATTTTTCAAGACTTTGGTGCAAAATCAGATTCTCACTCCTTTGGACAAACATCTATATGATTCACAACCATGACCCCATTGGTGGAATGACAATGCATACTATGACTTTCACCAAAACAAGGGCCATAAGATTGCTGCTTGTCTTCAGTTGCGTCATAAGGTCCAAGATCTGATTGATAATGAGGTTATTGTTGTAGAAAATCATAATAAAAATTCAGATCACCAGGCATTCAAAGATCCCTTTCCTCATCATGAGAAAGGAAAGTCTTCCAACACTAAGACCAATTATGCCAAGGTTAACTATGCACATGCCACTTGTGACAATGTCATCAACATGATTGAACCTATTGAAGTAGAGTATTGTGGTGTGATTACTACTAAGGGGAGTGGGGATGTTCCTAATCCTAAGACCCTATTTGTCTTAAGAGGCCCTAGGCCTCGCTCATCTGAATCTAAAACATCTCAGGATTGCGCAAACATTGTTACCAGATCCCACACTAAGATCACGCTCAAGGGTCCCGACCCTCCTGCTACTAGATCCGCACTGAAACAACCCACGGATAAAGATGTTGTTGGCCCTGCCAACAAGACCATGAAAGTGGTCCCCACACCTTTGACTAATAATTATAGCATTCTAGACCAGCTACAAAGAACCAATGCTCAAATAACCATCTTTGAGCTGTTGAAGATCTCTCCTGCTCACAGGCAGATTCTGGATAAAGCCCTTGTAGAGGCTAACATCCCCAAAGACATCAACCTTTTTTAGTTTGAATCTATGGTGGGTCACTTGACTTCACCACACTATTTTTCCTTCTTAGAAGAATATAATCACTCGATTAGTCACCTGTATAACGTTCCTTTGCATATAGAGGTCATGATTGGCAAACAGCTAGTCCACCGCGTCCTTATTGATAATGGTGTTGGTCTCAATATTTTCTCTGCTCACTTTCTTGCTCAGCTAGGTTATGATGAAGATCGCATAGATTCCCGCAAGAGAATTACTATCAAGGCATATGATGAAGAAGAAAGAAATTCTAAAGGTTTATTCGTGCTACCCATTCGGGTGGGACCGGTTGAAAGAGATGTCACATGTCAGGTGTTGGACCTTCCTCTTGCTTATAACATCTTGCTGGGAAGACCGTGGATCCATGAAATGCAAGCAGTTCCCTCTACATATTATCAGTGCATTAAGTTTCCTTTCCAAGGCATAGAAGTAACAGTTCCTACTAGTATGGGCTCTTCTTGCAATGCGCTCACACAGTCAGCTAATAGTCTTGTTCCTACTAACAGAGAATACACAGAATTCTATGATGCCAAGCTCAAAGACATGGAACAGACTTTGAAAATCAAAGACATAGGCATGGGGGGTATCAAATAGAAGTTGTGCTATCATTAGCAGCTCTACCGCCGTTTCCTCGTTCTTATGGGAGACCTTCTGAGAACTATAAATCTTCTATTGCTCCTCCTGAGATAGTTTATGATGGTTTCTTTGTATGAGCTTCAACACCACAAGAAGATGAAGATGAGGAAAGAGCTATTAAAGCTTGGCTTTACAAAGGAAAGGACATATCTGAACAGGCTGCCCTAGCTCATGAACTAGACCCCAATAGTGAAGGTCTTAAAATTATGAAATGCTTTGGATACAATGGGAGTGGCCCAATAGGGGTGAATGGTAATGGGTTAGTTTAAGATATTAAATCTATGGGTCAAAAGATGAAAGACACAATTGGTTTAGGCTTCAAGAAGATCCCATTCCATCTAGGGATTAACAAATTTGTGCCAAAAATGGATCCTCCACTAGAACCTGAAGGCACAGCTACAGTTGACACTGTAGAGGATAGCTCTGATGAGGATTGCTTTCCTTATCCCATTCCTCCTGACCTAGCAACATTCTTTGCTAAGCCAGATAATTTTGTACTACATGCCAGTACAGTCGAGCCTGACAGTGATTCTGATAAAACCACTCCATTTGATGCATTAACCTATGAACAATGGAAAGTGTTACAAGATCCTAGTTTCCAAGGTGAATGATACATACCACCAGAGTTTCAAGAGAAGTTGGCACAAGAACAGGCTGGTGTCACAAGAACTGCCAAACCTTCATGGTGAAAACATCCTAGTCAAGGTTCAGAGACAGACTCTCATGAATATGAGTTTGACAGTCTTTCAGAAGGACCTTATGAAAATATTCTCAACATAGGTGAAGGGTCTAGTGATTCTGAGTCCATAAATGTTAACGTGTCTTCTACTACAGTTGCTAGGAGTCAAAAGGATTTGAATACACCTTTGGATGAGATTGCTCTAGGTCTCATCTTACTAGTCAGTGCTTTCGATGATTATACCATGAATGTACTTGAACCCATCACTTCTCTCTCACTCCAACATCCCAAGCTAATAGACTAGAATTCCCCTTCCTCATCTAATGAAGTCCTCACATTCTAGAGTGACTATGCTCTAGCCTGCTATCTTCACACTGTTGAACCTATAATGTCCTCCACTAGTGAAGAAAATGTCAACATGACCGAGGCTGATATCAAGTATCTTAGTCATAAAATCAAAAGAAGAAAAAATAGGCACTCTAATGGTGAAAACAATTGTGGCAGTGTCGGAGCCAAAAAAAAGTAAAAAGAATAGACGTATCCGAAGGTGAAAACCTCTTTGAGGTGCCTGAGGATGAGATACTTGATGTGCTTCTGAGTCATTTCTAGGAATGCTCATTGGTGCTAATTGAGCTAACTCAGCTGGTCAATCTGGGTACAGAAGAACATCCACACATTATTCATGTGGCTAAATCATTGTCTGCAGAAGAACTCAAGGAATTCACAAATTTCTTCAAGGACAAAAAGATAAACTTTGCATGGACATACTATGACATGCCTGGTGTAGATCCTAATCTTATCATGCATCACTTGTCAATAGCTCCAGGTGTAAAACCAGTCAAGAAAAAACTTAGAAAGATGCATCCACATGTGGCTCTACTTGTCAAGGCAGAGTTGGAGAAACTTCTAAAAGCTAGGTTCATCAGAGCCATTGATTATGCAGAATGGATCTCCAACATAGTTCCAGTGTCGAAGCATGATGAATCTATCAGGGTCTGCACAGACTTTAGGGACTTAAATAAGGCATATCCAAAAGATGATTTTCCACTACCCAACATTGATATGATTGTGGATATGACAGCAGGATACAAAATGTACTCTTTAATGGACGGCTTATTTGGCTACAACCAAATCAAAATTGCTCCAGAGGATCAAGAAAAGACTACTTTTACTTGTGCATGGGGTACTTTCTACTGGAATGTTATGCCTTTTGGTCTTAATAATGCTGGAGCCACGTATTAGAGAGAAGTCACTACCATATTTTATGACATGATGCACAAAACAATAGAGGACTATGTTGATGACACCCTTGCTAAAGGCATGGACAGGAAGGCACATCTCACTGATCTAGGCCCTATATTGGATCGTATGGAAAAATTTAGACTACGTCTTAACCCTAAGAAATGTGCATTTGGAGTAACTTCGGAAAAATTGCTTGGTTATATCATATTCGCGAAAGGAATCGAGGTGGATCCTGCAAAGGTGCAAGCTATCATGGAAATGCCTGAAATCAAACAATATCTAGCCAATCCACCTATATTAATGCCTCCTATTCATGGGAATCCATTAATCTTATACATCTCAGCTACAGAAACATCTTTGGGTGCTCTATTGGCTCAAGAAGATCAAAACAATAAAGAAAGAGCAATCTATTACATCAGCAGAACATTGGTCTCTTATGAAATGAATTATTCTATAATTGAGAAATCTTTTCTAGTGGTGGTGTTCACTTCCCAGAAGTTACGACACTACATGCTTTCTTAGACTACAAGGCTCATTGCAAAAATTGATCCATTAAAGTACTTACTCAGTAAAGCTACCCTCATAGGTAGACTAGCTAAATGGGTCATGCTCCTTAGTGAATTTGATATTGAATATGTTGAGAGAAAATCTATCAAAGGGAAAGCAATTGCAGATCAGTTGGCTGAGACACCTATTACAGATCATCAACCATTAAGGATCAAATTCCCAGATGAGTCCATCATGCTTCTCACACATCAGTCATGGACCATGTTCTTTGATGGCTCATTCACCCAGCAGGGGTCAAGCGTCAGAATCTTGTTCATTACACCTCAGCGATATTCATTACCAAAAGCTTACAAAATGATGTTTCCTTGCACCAATAACACTACTGAGTATGAAGCTTTGATTAATGGATTAAATATTTCTATTGAATGGCATGTCAATGAGCTAAAGTTCTTTAGAGATTCATAGTTGGTTATTATTCAGGTGAATGACATCTATCAAACAAAAGATGAAAAACGGGTGCCTTAAAAGAAGATGGTTGATGATCTTAAGAAATACTTTGCACATGTTTCTTTCCAACAAATTCCAAGGGTAGATAATAAAGTATTTGATGCCATGGATACTCTGGCTTCCATGTTACAAATGCCAGAAAATTACTTCAGACACAAATTCCTAGTGGAGACATTATGCCACCCTGCCTATAATTCCCCTAAATCCTGGATGATCTATTCAGTCATTGGACATGACTCATCCTGCTACCATCATATTTACTCTTACCTTCATGACCAAATTAAACCTGACACTTACAATCGAAATGAGAAACATCACTTAATCTGCAGTGCTTCATGGTTTTTCATTGTAGCTAATGACTTATATAGATGAGGTCTAGACGGTACCCTCCTTAGGTGTTTAGAACCTCATGAGTCTAAGTGTGCATTAGTAGAGGTACATGAAGGCATCTACAAATGTCACTCAAACATTCTAACACTGGATCACAAACTTATTAGAGCTGTTTACTATTGGTCGGATATGGAGAAAGAAGCTATATAATTTGCTAAATCTTGCAAACAATGCTAGCTTCATGGAAACCTGTTCCATGCTCCTGCCAAGGAGCTCATTCCTTTTATCAGCTTTTGGCCATTTCAGCAATGGGCCTTTGACTTAGTGGGTCAGATACATCTGTCTTCTTCAAGGGGACATAAATGCATCATCACTGCTACAGACTATTTTACTAAGTGGGTTGAGGCAGTACCTCTCATTATAGCTGATGGCAAGTCTGTGGCTATGTTTATACTGAATTACATCATCTGTAGATATGGTGTACCCTCATCAATAATCACTAACAATGTGGGGCAATTTAAGAACAAGGATCTAACAGATTTATGCAATAAGTTTAGAATCATTTGGCACGGGTCCTCTATCTATTATCCCCAGGGTAATGGATAGGTGAAAGCTTCAAATAAGACCATTCTCAAGATCTTACATCACACAGTACACAAATCTGGATGAGACTAGCATCTCTAGATTAATCTAGCTTTATGGGCTTACCACACCAGTATATGGACACCAACAGGGGCCACGCCCTTTGCTCTAGTTTATGGTGCAGATGTAGTGCTTCGTATTGAGGTTGAGATTCCTACCTTGCGAGTCTCTCTGAAGGGCCTCATTATTGATGATGATATTAGAATATCTCAGCTACAAGAGCTTAAACTATTGGATGAACATTGAAAAGTGGCATTCGATCATCTCCAAGCATATCAGAAAATAATATCTAAGAGTTACAACAAGAAGGTCAGACCAAGAGAATTCCAATTGGGTGATCTCGTCCTAAGAGAGAACCCCAAGAATCAACAACAACGGGTCTAGAAAGGAAAATGTCAACCAAACTGGCTTGGTCTATATGTTATTACTGCAGTATTTGGGCTTGGCACTTACCAACTCTCTACCATAGAGGGTGAACAACTCAAAGAGCCTATCAACGCTCTTCATCTGAAGAAGTTCTACAGTTGAGATGTCTTCTGAATGCTCATGTACATACTTTATTCTGAGAAAATCCTAAAAATTACAGAATGTCCTGAAAAAATGGTCATCTTAGTGAAAACCTGGTAAACAGGCACTTTGATGTATCTATTATCTTGATGAAAACCTGGTAAATAGGCACCTTGATAATACCAAAAATTTTGAAAAAAGAAAAAATACAAAAAAAAAAAAGAAAAAGTACAAAAAATTTGAAAAAAGAAAAAATACAATAAAAAACAAAAAAAAAAGTACAAAAAAATGAAAAATACAAAAATACAAAAAAATAAAAAATAAAAAAGAAAAAATATAAAAAAATTTGAAAAAATGAAAAATACAAAAAAAAGAGAGAAAAAGAGAAAAATGTGCCATTGATGAAAACCTGGTAAACATGTGTCATGGTAGCAAAAATAGAATTTCTGCCAAGATGGTGAAAACCTAGTAAATAGGCGCCTCTTGTTTCGCAATGCTCTATCAATCGCGACATCTCTTGGCTTTCTTGCAATTTGCTCTCCTACTTTTCTGCTTTAGTTTGCTCGCTCATGCATTCACTCTCAGCTACTTTCAAGATTTTTCTTGACTTCACATGGATTGAAACTGATCACACTCGGGGGCATCTTCCTAGTCTAGGGGGCATTGTCCTATCTTTTGGAGTCTCTCTCTTTTTCGCATCAGTCACCAGTGGTTCTCACTGAGTCTGCCTGCTGATGCCTAGATCTCACATCGATCTTTATGCTTGAGAATCTCTCTTGTGTCTGTCACCAGTGATTCTCACTGCGTGTGCCTATTGTCATTGTACTACTGAGATTTCTCACATCAACTCACTATCTGCATATTTGACATCAATCTGTTCATTAATTGGGGGCATGGCTCCCCACTTTGATCGCATCTTCGGTTTACGCTCAAGTCAGTAATCTTGTCAGTTCTAAAGGATAACTATCTACTGGCACAAACTGGTGTTTCTCAACACCCTAATCAAATAGTGTTTTTCAACACTTTCTTTGGACACATCTGTGTTTTTTAATACACATTGGATATCACAACGTAAACGTCTCTTGATAGCAATCAAACACATTGCACTCACAAGCACAACGGTGTTTTTCAACACCCCAAACATAGGCACATTCGTAAACTTTGAAACATGCTGAGCTATGATTGAATCTTTTTTTCTGAATGTTGTATGTTCTAATAAATTTCATTGATATTTTCTTTGTCTACTGCTTGTGGGTGTGGTTTCAATGATCTGACAGTGTTAAATAAACAGGGTGTATGTGATAAGAGCTCCTGCATTAAGGTGGGAAAGCCTCACATCCCTCGATCTTGTTTATTTGTACGCCAAGGGGAGGTTGGAACTATTTCCTTGACTATTATTTCTCTATTTGTTTAATTGTGTATTCTTACTATATCAAACTGGAAACAATGTTTAGGTCATCTTGGCTTTTGTGCCATGGTGCTTATGTTCATTCCCTACATTTTATCCGATGAAAGTCATATACACATCCTCGTGGTCGCAGTGGCACCAGTAAGGATTGTATCGACTCTGATGTTCCAAAAATACTCGATGATGATAATTATGTGATGATTCCAACAACCAAGTCCTAGGGTTGCATTTAGCTTAGGCTTGCATTCACATTTTAGGCTTGCATCGTGATAGTTTTGGTGCTCTCTTCATTTTCTTCTTTCTTCGAAGGTCCTCATCTTTTGTCCTGGATTCCTCTCTACTGCACAAGCATTCGGTCCTCGCTCTCGAACTTCATTCCTATTCTTTTGGTTAGTGCCTATCATATATTGCAATATCCTGCATGAGATAATTAGCACCATTGCATTTCCATACATTCATTTTCATTTACATATCCATAAACATGTGCATCCATTATAAGCATAAATCAAATCATACATGGCATTTATCCGTCTAACATCTATCATTGCATTACATTCATTATACATCAATAAAATATGTGCATATACATTTGCATATTCATCCATGGCATACATTTCTAATCTATACATCTAATCATATAGGAAACATCTCACAAGACATACAAATTTAAAGCAATATATAAACAAGTACAATGATGCCAAAATTGAGCTCATATATATATATATATTGATCAGTCAAATGTACAAGGGTGCTACTCGAGCACAGTATATCAAAATGGTGGTACAAATGTATATCAATGTATCTCATCTAGCCACTCCCACCTGGAGGAGGTGGCTATGCCTATTGTCGAGGAGGTGCCTGTGGTGGTGCCTGTGGAGTGGCCCATGCCCCAGCGTACTTTGAAAATGGTGGAACCTGCACACTTATACATTTGATAGCTATTTTCTACCTTTAATTTTGACCAAGGCCTTTTTGGCTTGTTTGATTATTTTTTTTTGGTTTATGACCCTGATTTTGTCAAAATTTTGATGATACTTAGTTTGTCAAAAGTTCGACGAATACGGGATATAAACAAAAAAAAAGTGAGAAGTGAAACTCATTTTTCAGTTCACTTGTGGGCGGGAGGAGGGCATTTCCAAGAATCCAATGAAACTTGTAGGTTAGGGCTAGCCCAAAACTAAACATTCTACATATTCTGATTAAAGAGTAGATTGAAGATTTTTGCTGGCCCAAAACTAAACATTCTACATATTGTTTGTTATTTGGATTGAAGAAGCAATGAGTAAAATTGATGTTCTTATTCAATGTTCTTGATTGCTCTCTATGTCAATCATGTTTTACTATTTCCAAGACATATTTCTATTGGCATTTGGATTGGATGGGCTCGAAAACCTATTGTAGGTTGTGGTGTGATGTGTTAGCTTTGTTGTAAACTTGATTAGAACATTCGTCGTGCATTTGTAGAGGAAGAATGATTAATTTCTCTAAAAACAGTCATAAACCCTCACTAACAAGGGCTTCATGAATGGTTGACTGATATCTTTTAGTTACACTATTGGAAAAATCTCTAACTTTGGAATTCAATAGCACTTTGAGTCCTCTTTCTAAACAAAAGGTTTGAGATTAAAAGATTGTGGTTAATGAGAAATTTGATGCCCTAGCAGGCTCACACTGTGAAATGTCAGTGTTTTAATGGTTTATTGAATGGTTCTGTCTATTATTAAAGTTTGGAAGGTTTTTAAATGGCATAAGAGGATTGGATAAGGTTGAAATAAGAAAGATACTCCCTGCTACATGCATGACAAAGGAATTGCAAGAGGTTTAGGCTCTTATTTTAATGAGTACAGTTTGACTGTCATGATAATGACAATCACCTTGAAAGGAAAGTCTTGTTTATTTGAATTGGTTCTTGGAAAATGGACACCACTGAAGTTTGAAATGGATCTCTATTGATCCAATACCCTCTTATAACCAAAGACAAGGATTTTGATACTATTTTGTTTAGGACTTCTCACTAAATCCATGGTTCGTATTGTCTAAATAGTGACAGTTAGTTTTGCAAGCTTATTTGTTTGTGACCTAAACCCTATGAACATGATGTATATTGCCACCTTGTGTATAGAAAGCTAGTAAATGGGAGATGATTGAATAACTTTGATGTTGTTTAGTTTATTGTGATCAAAATTATATTACTGTGGCTAATGATTATGATTGTGGACAGTGAGTTCTCAGTCTTGTGGACAACATGTAAAGGCAGTTTGAAAGGTATGATGAAAGGACTCAAATGAAGTACTCTTTCAATATGAAAGGCATTGGGAGAAGTCAGTATAAGCCATATTGTTG
>MU227968.1:3190192-3205968 GCA_018584345.1 Thuja plicata | reverse complement strand
GTGATAATGTTATGTTACATCCTTACCAAAGTTCCTTGGAGGTATTGGTTGGCGCTAGGTATAGCCTTGACTTTGGACCTGTGGATGGTTGTTTGTTTAAATTTATTAATAAAACAATATTAGAATATATTTGACCTCTCTCCCTCCAAATGGAGAGAGAAAGGACCTCAAGAGTAAGGAAAGACCATGTATGCCCCCCACAAGATGAATCCTTCCACACCCCCAACAAAGTTAAGAAATAAGAATACTTTCTTTACGTGAAGGTTTTGGTAAAAATATTGGCAACTTGCTTGGATGTTGGGCAATAGTAGATTGATGACTTGTCCATGAATGAGTTCCCCAATGTAGTGTATCTGGATGTCAATATGCTTGGTCCTTTGATGATGGATTGGGATACATGAGATTTGAGTAGCACATTGATTGTCTCAAAATATGATTGATGGTTGTTTAGATTGAATACCAAACTCAATGAGAAAATTTTGAAACCAAATAGCCTCAGTTTTGGTACTTGACTTCAATAGAAGATGGACCAATAACAAATTGCTTCTTGCTCTCTAACAAACAAGTCTTGAACCAAGTGAGAAGCTATAAGTTGAAGTCAAAAACTTGTAGCGTCTCACTTGGTTCAAGACTTGTTTGTTAGAGAGCAAGAAGAAATTTATTATTGGTCTATCTTCTATTGAAGCCGACTACCAAAACTGAGGCTATTTGGTTTCAGAATTTGTTTTTTTTTTAAATTCAATTACCATCGAAATTTTGACATTCATTGGTCAAAACAGAAAGAGAATGGTCGAAATGTTTTGACCATTATGTGTCGAATGCTTGCATCGTGGGTTTGGCATCCTGGTCAAAACAGAAAGAGTTTGGTCAAAATATTTTGACCATTCTGTGTCAAAACTTATCAAACATTTCGACTAGATTTGGTCAAAACATTTTGACCAAACAAGGTCAAAACTTTTCAAACATTTTGACTAAATTTGGTCAAAACTTTTTGAACATTTCGATGAATAATGTGGGCATTTGAATATGCTAATTTTGACCACGTTTGTGTAGAAATTTTGATGTTACCAAGAATGTGTCAATCTTTTGATGATAAAAATACTGACAAAGCAATTTGTGGGTCTTTCGACCAATATGCGTAGATAATTCAGCTAATTTTCATCAAAAATAGGGGCCAATTTTACTAGTGACCTAGTCCGCTGCCTTAGGAACTACGATCGTATATGTGGCATAGTAATATGCTAACTAAGTATCCTCATATCTAGCCTCTATTTGATCTCTAGCCAGTGCCTCCTACAAATCCTAGATCTCTCAGTCTCACTCGGCCACTCGAGTCTCTTGAACAATCACCTGTGTGTGGAAGTCATCTCGCTCCCTCTGTGCCTGTCTCACTCTCTCTTGACTCCTCCTAAGAGCCTCCTATAGTTGTGCTACTTGTCCTCCTGTCGGTGGATCGGCTATAATAGTATCAGCCATAATGGTATCCTCTCCCTGCTTAGTGGACCTCGCCTGAGTACCAGTGCTCCCGACACATGCATCCGATCCCATAGGTCTAGAAGGAATGGGAATATGCACAGTCCTCGGCCATACTATCCTCTCTTGCTGAGGTGGTACCTACTAAGGTGGCACCTACTGCTATAGTGGTGGTTGTTGTGCCTACTATTGTGGTGGTGGTTGTACCACCTATTGTACATGTGGGTCCATGCCCACAAGATCTATAAATCTAGGGAAGGGGTGCACTAAAATGTGATCCCTATATACAAGCGTCATCCCTGCATTTTTCACCCCTACCAAGTAATCCCACCTGGCTGGTGGTACCCAAGCATCTATCATGCTCCTACCTCGGTCTAGCTGTCTCTGCTAGCCATTCTTCGTCTCATCGATGAATCAGGCATATGTACAATACTCCTGAGAGACATCCTAGGGTCTCCCAAACTATCGTAAGACTCGTGTCAATAGGAAATTCTCTATAACACTGATGGTGTGCTCAATCAAAGGATGCAAGCAGAACATATGTGGTAACTCATGTCATGCATCATCCCAAATATCGGTGGCTATCCATGGTCACCATATAACTGCTGCCATGTCATCCAGCTAAGCATGCCACTTATCTGTCTTACCCAATGTTGGCTGACTCATGGGACCTACATACCTATATATATATGGCTCTAAGGGCTGTCGAGTGTCATGGAAAATTGGCCGACATACGGGAAGGTGCTCCTAGGCCCAGATCTGTAGGATGACGACTCCTGCCACCATGGTCCATGCACCTTGATACACTATCTCATGCATCTCATGATACATCTATGCGAGCATACACTCGTCCCATCTGAATCTCACTTCTGGTGTAGCTAACATCCTCTGCAACATACCTCCCCAGCCACACTCCAATCTATGTTGACCCCTATCCGACACCAAGTGGCAACTCAGGAATAGCGCCAAGACAACTGCCACTGTGTGATCCATGCCATATCTACTCGTCAAATCCTCCCAAGAGATGGCTCTGTTAGCTCTTTTTCTTGCACCTCATACCTAAATATGATAGTATACCTTGTATACTCAGCTACAACCTCTTTTAGGAAAGAGAAAGACTAATTTCTAAGGATTGGATAAGATCCTTCTTTATTTTTGAGCTCCACAGACTCAGGCAGGTGTTACCTTTTAAAGGTTTCTAATATTTCAGTCAATATGTTTAGTGGATTTTTTTATTCACGGGTTATGTGCTAAAAACCTCACTGTAACAACTTGTATAATACTCGAGAGATTGCAATAACTAATTTTAAAATAGAGTACTATAAGCCAGGCTATGGTTTTAACAACATACACAGTGAGATAAGGACTTTCATCCTTCTTCCTTTTCTTCTAGGAGGGATAACCTAATTGATTCACTCTCCAAGGAATCAACAAAGTGGACATTGTCCTGCTGACATAGGTCCTTACTAAGTTCAGTTTGTTCTTAGTAACATGAGTATTTTGATTAAATTGGTTTTGATACCTTGAAATAACTTGGACAATGACAAATTATCAGACCAAGTTCTGGACCAGTGCCTATCCTTTGGGCTATAGAGTCAAAATAAACTAAGATCTCATAGAAACAAAATACAATAAGTTGCCTTACAACCCACATGCAATTCAGATAAGTTGCCTTACAAATTACCCTGTCACCCCTAAACTATTGTATCAAATCTTTAAATAACCATCATGCTCCCTGAAACTACTCACAAAACTTAGTTCTTTCCTTAAAATAAACTTGCAGGCAATTAGATAGTTACCTTATAACTAAAATGTTTCAGAATGCCTTGCAAACTTAAACATAAAAGAGCATACACAGAAAATAAAGAGACAGAAATTGAAGAGAGTAAAATTGCACCGTATTTTATTTATATGATCTAGCTTTCATACATGAGAGATTGTGTAATTCTAAAAGATAGATAGAAATTCAGAACATCTGAATTCTACAGTATATTATCTCTTTTCTCCAAAAAATTGCAACATCAAAAACCTCTTACAATTTACAACTCTTCTTCTATATATAGGTTTTTGACCATCTTGGAATCCTTTTCAAAAGGATGCTACAAGCTTCGGATGGTCTCAGAAAACCTAACCCTAAAACTACAAAAGAGACAAAAAGAAAGAGAGAGAAGAAGCGGTGGAATGACCAAGTCAAAAAGACAGAAATAGATATTTTTTGTTCTTCTCCCGATCTAGCGACTTGATCTGATTGTGTACATAGTAGATGACAGCAGTTATATTGAGTTTGGATGATTGTGCTCTCAGACTCACCTACATTCTCCTTTTACAACCACTGTTCTCTTTGTCTTTAATAGTGAAGTACCAAGTAGTCATCTTTACTCATCGTCCAAAATTTCTTCCTCCACTACTGGCTTCTTCTTCTTGGGTGTAGCCATCACTTCCCATGCTTTCACTTCATCATAAGATGGCCACTTAAAGTCCTGAGTACTCTATACTTGCACCTTTTGTCTATCCCATCTAGCATCAGTGATATTTTTGACATCAAGCAGGAATTTGTTGATGTTAGTTTCTTCTTTAAAAGCCTCATCCAATATTTTATTGAATCCTTCAACATCAACATCTGCTCCCAAGAGAAATGCCTCATCACTAGGCATCTTTCTATCAAACTCATTATTCCAGGCATCTATAGCCTTTATTTGGTCATCATCTCCCCTTAAGGAAGGAATAAACCTATTAAAATCATTTGAAAAGAGGCTCAAATTAACCTCTATCTGGTTTAATTTTCCTTTAAAGAATGAGAGAGCAATATTGACTCTTTTGATCTCATCTTCAACCTCAGTTACTATTTTAGGAAAATCTGGTCTTATGGCTTGTAAAGATGCCAACTTTTCAAACAACTTTTCTCTAGCAGACCACTTAGTAAAGTAAGGGTTTAGAATAGCAAGGTACCCCATTACCTCGGTGTGTAAGGTTGACAACTTGTTATAAGTATTAATTATAACATCAGTTTTATCTTTCAGGATGTCAATTCTGTGTTGCAGCACACCCTTCAATGCTTTCAAAGAAATTTCACTTCCCTTTTCCTTATCTACTTCTTGTTCAACAACCTCCTCTGATTTAGGCTTATCTTCAATCTACATTGGTGGTGGTTGTGCAGGCACATATACCACCTCAGGATTTTCTTCTAACTCCTTCAGCAATTTCTGAATCATTTGATTCCTTTGATAGAGTTGTATCCTACACATTTCTCTATCCTTTGACAAGGCACTGGTCTCTTCTAAAAACATGCTGCACCTTTCAGACAATTGCTTAGTTTTTTCTTCATTCAGGTGAGCCCAATGTGTCATGATTTGGGATATTTCCAAATCCCCTATGTTCTATACTGACCAGACCATTTGATTCCCCACCATATTTTCTTGAATGTTCACCACTTGGGGTTTTTGGTCTTTAGGACACAAGCTCCACATTGCAAAGGCTTGAGATTTTGGGCTATACCCAAATCCTTTTATTACATCGCCCATTTGCACTTCACTAGCCATCTTAAGATCTGGTTGTTTCCTGATTTGATCAATAATGAAGGTGAATGCTAAATCCCAACCCTCAACCAATAGTATCCCACTTCCTGATACCAGTTTCCTTGCATCCTCTGGTGAAATATCCTCACTCTTAGGATCATAATTTTGTAGAGCCATCAAAGCTTCATTAGTGATAGTCTCTTTGTCATCTACTGTTAGCTCTGCCCTGATTTGTTCTTTCTTGTACCATCTGAGGAAATCCTTAAACTCCTCAGTTTTTACAAAGTTATCATAATTTAAGAACTCCTACTGATGAATCAGTCTCTCATCAATACATGCCTTGAGGGGTACTTCAACCTCATCATCCAAGTCAGGTTGTTGTTTCTTGCCCTCTCTTATGGCCTTCCTTAGGTTATGATCATATAACCTATCGCCAGGGACTAAGGCCTTAGCCTTATCCTTCTTATTCTGCCCTTCAGTTGAGGGTTGACCTATTTCCAGTTTCTGCCTCTTTGCAGCAGGCTCTTCTATATCATCAGGTTGAGTAGCCACTGTCAAATCTATTATATGACCCTCAGCTCCCTACAACTGTGGTACCTTAGCAATATCTTGTTGTGATGAAGCTTGCATAGTAGGACGTGCATAATCATTGTCACTACTACTGTCATATTCTGATTCTGAATGTTCAGGTGTCTGAGCACCTTTCTTGTCAAGCACAGTGTCCAGTTGCTCTATAAGCACATAATAATTATCTATCATGTCTTTGATTCTGTCAAAATATGGGAGGTCAGGGTAAAAACCCCCAAAAGACAACCCATTCCTCTTTATTTGCTTCTCTAGCTTCAGCAACTCTTGGATTCTCAATCTTCTGGTATGAATATCATCTTCATCTAGGATATTCCTTGTTGCATCTTCTTCAATGCACTCGCAGTGGACATTTGTATTGGGGATTGTAGGTGTATACAATTTCCTAACCCCTTCCATGAAACCCTCTAGATCAATGTACCTATAAGGGGCTGCCCCCATCCTGAATTTTTCCAACCATTGACCTACTGCATCAATGGCACCTTTGCCAATTGTAAAGTTAGAAATCTTAAATTTCCTAGGGGTTATGGTCCCCTTCTTGTGTGGTCCAAAGTGCTCATTATCTGTTAACATCAAATGCCAGATGAATTCCATTGCAGCCACTCTTGCAGGCACATAGTATGGTAACAGATGAGGTGGGTGAATACACCCATATACCCTAATAACTGTGTAATTTTCTTCCATAAAGAAGTCACCCCAATTATGCTTTCCAGGCCAGTTATCTGTATAATCACAGGGCCTAAGCAGTTGTATAACTTTCAAGGGGATTCTTGTTCTGCTGGTCCCCAAACTCTGCACCATTGGATACACAATCCAATTCTAAAAGGCACAGTAGTCACACTCCCTAGAAGTGCAATTCCAAACCCTAACCCAAAACTGGATAGGATTTGGTGTTGACTAATAAAATCTCTGAGGAGTTAAATTATTAGTATCCATAATAACAAAGTTGAAATGCAAAAGGAGATGCATAAGAACTGAGTAATGCAAAAATTTAGGCTCCTTCTCCTTTGGGTTCTTCATTCTCTTTTGGGTTGCAATGAAACCCTCATGCATTTCATCTATGATATGCTGAATATAGTCATAACTGGTGTTAGAATGGAATTCTTATAGGTCTAATACCATCATCAAGATGCCAGCATCAATCTTCTCAGCATCACCATCTATTCCCAATACTCTACACAGGGCATATGCAGCATACTTGATATAAAAATGTAGATCCTTGTAGTAGTATGGGTAGTCCCCAGACATAGGATCCAAATACTTTCTAACTTATTTTGGCATATGTTTCAACAACTGATTCCTTGCAATTCCAGGCTTCAAAGTATACCTCTATTTATGCCTTGTCATGTCAATTTTGGTAGACATGGTGCTGCATAAGCCAAAGGCTTGCATGAATGAATTCCTATTCAAGATTAATAGGGCAGTGCCATCATCTCTTCTGATGGTCTTTGACAAAGAATCATAGTGATTGGCTAAGTCTAGGAACAAGTCCACATCTAGGAAGACATCAGGAACAAGTAACCTGGCTAAACCACAGGTCCAAGGGTTTGACACTGGGATGGGCTTATCAGAATTTTTATAAAAATAATTGAATTGGGAAAAACTTGTTGTCCCTGGAGTCACAGCATCTCGAATATCTTTGTATTCATCAATAAGGAGATTAGCATTAGCCTTCTTATTTTGTGTTGAACCAGGCAGAAGACGGAGGAATTCATCAGAAAAACTCGCCTTTCCTTTTTGCTCTTCCTCACTTCCTCCACTCGTAGAAGCAACACTAACAGCCCCACTCATATTTTCAAAGTCTTGAATCTCTTACTTCTTACTGATATTGAAACAAATCTTATCACAGAGACTCCTCAGACTGTCTTGCACACAATTTTGAAAACAATGAACTCTCAATTCTCAGAGAACTCTACAAACCTTTGAAATTACTCTGTTTTGGCAACTGAACTTCTTAAACTTAGAAACTCTGAAATCAAGGTGAATGTAAATGAGAAAGCAATCATCTCCTTATAGTAATCGTTCATGGTGCATTACTCATGATTTTGGTAACATCAGTTCTATCTTAAATTCCACATACCGTGAACGTAATTGAAAACCTAGCCGTAGTTTCCTGAGTGTGACAAGAAAATCAAATTTGTAAAACTGAATCCTCAGCTAAACCTTATAATATTCAAATGAGCTGATATGTCACCCTAGGATTGGTCCTCTTCCATACATCTTAGCTACTCTTTTTTGCCCAGCAATCAAAATTTGGAGATCCGATTGGCCGCCAAAATTCATACTGACATATTTAAGTTTGGCGCCTTTTCAGCATCAAGCGACAATGCGACTACATTCATCTCCTCTATCACTGATTTCAATCCTTAATCCATGGTTTATTCGGAGACATAGTGACTGTGCAATTTCATTGTTTCTGCTAACCACAGTCAATATTTGGTGATCACGCGACACAGAGTGAATCTAAGTCGCCAGTGGTTATTACTAACCCATGTTCATTTCTCAGACTATGCGACTAACAATTAATGTTATCTTTTGCCGTTATTTCTAAGTCACCCAGTGTTATCTTTTCTTCGCCAGACTATGCGACAACCCCTAGTCGCCTGATCGTGGAATCCAAAACCTGAGTACTTAATTTCAACATGACAAGTTATTCATGCCCTTTTCCTGATCTGACAACTTTGTGACATACCTTAATCGCCAAGTCAGGAGGATTTTTCCCTTTGGGTGCTTTTATTCTCAGACTTCGCGACTGCCGTTAGATCCCTTGATCTCCTTATCCTACGGCCGTCACTTAATCGCCAGATGATCTTAGATACCTTTAAATCTTTCTCAGACATCGTGAAAAGAAGGAAAAGCACCTAGTCTTGTGGTCGCTGAGTCCATTTTTTCCTTCTGGCAATCAAGCGACAAACCCTTAGTATCCACTCGCCATATGACACATGTCATAAAATCATTCATTCTCTTATTGCACAATGAAGAACTGAGTCATTAATCTATTTCTGGCGACAACCTGACTATGTTTCATTACAAACCGTAAAAGGCTAGTCGCCAAGTCTCGGCAGTTTAAACTTAACCGGCCTCTTTTCTGGAGACTACGCGACTGAAGACTTTGCCTTGTTCTTTTCATCATACTTATTCAGCGATTATGCGACCAAAGGTAATCGCGAAGTCTCTTAATATTTTCTTTACTGTGGAAAACATCTCGCGATCACCTGACTGACCTATGGGCCCACTAACATATTACCACTCCGTTCATAAGATCTAGCGATCACACGACACAAAGTGAATCGCGAAGTCTGGGAAAGAACAAGGAATATTCTATTCTGTTTTGAGACAACGCGACAAAGGAAAACCGCAAAGTCGGGAGGAAAAAGGAATATGTTGTGTCAAGTTACGCGACTAAGCGATTGCAATAAAGCTCATGACCTAAGTGGAACAAAAAGTAACTGAGAAACATAAGAATGAACAATGCCTTAGGGTTTTATTCAAATATGAACATTGAACAAGAGCTAGGGTTTAAGATTTTGAAAATTGTCACAGGTTTTAGGCTGAAAGACATGGAAGTTTGAAAACCTAGAGAGGGAAGAGCACAGAACCGAGGAAAAAGAAGGCAAAACCTGGAATACAACCAAAAGGCTCGACCCATCACCAGATCATCCTGGAAGATTGCCCTCAGCACCAGTGTACCTGTCCTCGGCTGGGTATCATACTCCATGTGAGCCCTGTGGAATGGTACTCTCAGGATCTTGTATATATCCTCAAGAGTAACTGTTATCTCCCCCTACGACAAGTAGAATGTGTTCATCTCTGAATGGAAATGATCGACAAGGGCACCCAATAGACCGTGATTTACCTGAATATCAGGTGCATCATGAAGATATGACAATCCTAGCCCATTGAGATGGGCACCATCAACATCTAACAGTCTCCGCAACAACTCACCCATGACTGGATGATGAGACCGGAACACAATTTTAGGGAAGTCAACCTGCAAAGCAAGCGATGACATTGGATCAGTATCTCAACATGATGGTTTTTCAAAGCAATGACAACAAATGCAGCTATGGATCTATCCTAAACATAGTTTTGAGGAATTCTAATTGGCTGACTCTGCGACATAATGGATGACAGCTTTCTAGACTGAGAAGGATTCCTGTGCAAGGAAACTCTTTTCCCGCATGAGCTTTCTGCCTCATGTGAGACAGGATCTCCCTTCGTGTGAGATTCCATCGCATGTGATGAAATCTCACGCAGCATCGGCGCGCACTTTGCGCGAGCATGCGGAAGGGCCCCGTGCGAGGAAGCCCTAACCCGCGAGAGGAATATGATTTCTCGTGCAAGGGGTGACCTTAGCCGGCGTGATGGAACTATTTCCTCACACGAGACTTGACGTGACAGACTTAAAAAGCTCTAAAACATGCTAAAAATGATCTAAAAAGTGACACAAATTTGAAATGCAGGATAATGTTTCGATTACTTACAGGTGCGTCATACTCTGGTGGCCGGTTGTGTCGTCGGGAACGCTCGAATCGATGTGAACGCATGGGAATGCTATCAATGTCAGTCGGAGCTCTCACCATCACTAAAGTAAAAGGTAAATAATGATTTGAAAATGACCCCTCTGGGCCTTATATAGCTTTTGACCTAATTTTCAAAAGTGCTCTATTTTTAGTGAAAATTGCACCCTTGGCTAAATCGACCGTTTTGAATCCATTTTCGTGAGCGAAATTGAAATTTGACACTCCTAAGTAGCTCAAAATCACGTTTTAAAATTTTGGGACCGACACAATCGAACACTTGTGCAGTCAAATTTCTGACGTCACTTTCTTGTCAGAATCATCTCTCGTCATCATTTTCTCAGCTTCTGTAATCTTTTCATCAAAGTCAACTCTAGTCAACTCTAGTCAAACTTGGTCAACTATGGTCAAACCTAATCAACAGGACCTCTTGATCGCTCTAAATTAATTCTTCCTTCTCTTGATCTATATCTGATTTCTCTAGATCTTCGATCTTATTTCTATTTGCAATTTCTCACTCTCAATCATCATTATGATGTGTCATCTTTCAATTTCACTCCCGAGGGGGCAGGATGATTACATCGTTGAATCTTTTTACATAATTCTCAAATCAGTCTTATCTGAATCAAAAGTCCCCATTGTTAGGGGCATCTCATCACTTGGGGCATATTCAGTTTTTGGTACCTTATGGTCGAAATTGGATATTCCATGATCTTGAATCTCTAGGGGCATCTTGATGCCTCACATCTTGTCATCTTCTCATATATTTTTCTAGGTATTTGAGCAATCTAACTCAGATCCTCAAGGATCAAGCTTCATTCTGGAGATGATTCTTGAAATCTCCTTGGGTATTGGTGCAATCTAACCCTAATTCATGAAAGTCATGCTTCGTTCTAAAGACAGCTCTCAAAAGCTCTTTTAGACCGTTATCTAGGCAACCTAACCTGGATCTTAGAGGGTTAACCTTCATATTGGGGCAATCTAACCCTAATTTTGGAGATAGTCCTAAATATTCATCAGCTATTAGTGGACATTGGGGCAATCTAACCCTGATTCTGATCTTTTCTCAAGTGGTATTTGGACCGTTGTCTTCGCAATCTAACTTAAGCTTCAGAGAATCATGATTCATTCTGAAGGTGGTTCTGCTTCTCAATTTGATCGGTGTCTTGGCAACCTAACCTAGACTTTCAAAATTTTCATCTTCACATCAGACTATTCTTTGAATCAATGCGTTGCTTGCACATCAATTCAAAGAGGGGAAAAATGTAACACCCCAAAATTGGCACCTTACAATTCTAATCAATTTTGGTGCATTTTCTCATCATCGAAGTCCTATTATACTAGACAATTTCTCTTCCTAATTGACTTCAATTGACATGGTCTCAAATGCAGAAAACCTGAATTTGCATAAATCTTACACTATATTTAATTCCTAAATTTTCAAGGTTTATTAGCTAAAAATCCCTATGATTAATTAATTTAATTCTAAAGGCCTAAGTGCTCTTAAATTAAATTAATTCCACCCCCTTTAGCTAATACACATCAAAAGGAATTGAATAGTTATTTAATTATTTGAATGGATTATCCTCAAAAAGAATTCCATAATTCCATGTGAAAAGTCACTCATGTGGCAATAATTCCTTCATTTAATTAAATAATTCATCAATTTTGTCTCACCTTCCTCCATGGAAATGAAGAGTCAACCATTTCTTTCCAAGAAACTCTTCATCCTCTTTCCAGGTTCTTCTATATTATGGACTTCATTTTCTTCATTGGAGAGGAGCAATTTTGAGAGTATCTAAACTATAGCCAATTCTTGTCTTAATTTTCTTTCATGCTTTCAAGCTTTTGTTGCATAATTTAGCTTAATTTCATTTAGAGTAATAATATTTTACATCTTAAATTAGTTTTCTCATACATTAAATAGCTTAATTCTATCATCTTTCCAAGTTCTTAGATTAAAATATGCACTTTTATTCCTAGATTGTAATGGCATTTCTCAAATAGAATAGCTTCAATTTCACTTTTTCATAATGCTTTAAAATCCTCCATTTTAGCAATGGTCATGGTTGTTGGCTCTCATTCTAAGATTAATTGAAAAAACCCAACTAAATAGGAGGCAATAGGTCGATTCGATCAAATTTTTGGAATGGACAATTCATGTTCATTTTCGCAAATTTGATGATTGAGCAATGACCATGTTGTGTTTATGCCTGATTTAGAGGTCACTTTCAAGCACACACACTCCTCTGCCCATTTTTCTTTCTCTGTAGCATCTCTCAATCTCTGTTGAACTCTCTCTACCCTCAGAATTTCAGCTGCTACTGCATTTGCCTCTCTTTCTGCTTTCCTTTCCCTTATCTATTCCTTCTTTTGTTGTTCGTTCTCCTCCATTCACTTCTTAATCCGTTCTTTCTCTTCCATTTTTCCAACGTAGTCATCAGATGTGAGTACCTATGACTTTCTACTTAAACGAAGCACCCCTGAGCATACACCATGTGTACTTTGTTGCATCCTTTGCACTGGTAAAATGAGGAATCTTATAGCAGCATTATTTGGTTGATCATTGTTTGTGGGATCCGTCGTACATGGCACAAATTCATTATCACCATCATGGTCACTTGCTTCTAGTACATCCTCACAGTTTTGAGTATCCAACTCATCCCAATTTGATTCATTTGTGAAGTAGTGAATCACGTATGTCGGGTCAACATGGAGTGGTGATGGTAGTGAGAGGGAAACATCCTCCTTGACATAGTTAATTGGTTGACCAATATTAGTGGTTGCCTCATGTAACCAATTAGGTACCGTAGCTAGAGATGGTAAGCTCAACCCTTGTGCAACACTGTCTCCACCATTTTCAATTTGCTTCTCATGGTTTGGTGGGTGCTCTTGGTTGGCTGGGTGCACTTGGCCAGCTGCATTTGGTGGCACCCTTTGATTTTGGTCACTGTACCATGAAAAAATATTATCTATTTGTTATTCACTATAGCCATTCAATTGCATATATGTCTGAACCATGATTGCCTCTGCATCCACTCTACTATGGCTTCATGGTTTTCCTAATTTGAATATGTTGTAGCCTCATCCTTGTCTACAACAAAACCATCACTTGGACTCAAATCATGCACCAACACAATGATATTGGTGGGAGTCAATGCAAGCTTGAATGCTTTGCTGGTCAGAGTTGCCAACTCTTCGCGGCCAATTTCTAATTGAGGGTTATTGACCAACCACATGTTCCTATGTTGTTTTAAGTATGTTTTGAAAGGTGAAAAAACACTCACATCCAACGGTTTACACCTATGGTTGGTATGTGCAAGAAGTGTGAGGAGGTTTATTCCTAGATGTCTTGCTTGCTCAATAGTATTAAACACCACATGACTGTCATGACCATCAAATATAAGAAGTGCCCTATTTGAGGGGGACACTCAACCAGGGATGTTTCTTGCAAAGTGTTCCAACCAATTCAGGAATAGTTCCTTTGTCATCCATGTGTGTTCCTGTATTACCATGCACACCCCCAGCTCACAATTGACAATGTAATTTTTAATATGCCTCTTTACTTTGAACAGGTAAAATCCAAGTATGCTCAAACTAGCAGCGCTCACATAGGAAAGGAAAGTGATCCACTCCCTACTTTTTGAGATTAGACATGGGACAGATCTCATTCCCCTACGTGCAATTACTTGCATACCACAGTTCCTTCCAGCTTGTACACATGTTTCATTGCAGTTTAGAATTCTGCTAGACCCATAATTGTTAAGGTTGTATACGCATTCCAAGTTGTCATAGAAACATGCTATGACACTAGGGAGAACCATTATATCATTGTCTGTATCCAGACCTTCTGATGTTTTGATTGACAAGTCCTTATGGCGGCGTCTGAAACCGTGCCACCATGATCTTCCCAACATTCCATCTATGAAAGAGGTAACCCTTCCTGCAGTAATCTGGGAAACAGTCGACTAAAAGTGCCTAACTTCTAGCCCTTTCCTCATATCTACCATGGACTTGCACCATTTCACAACTTCTTCCTCCTCCGCAACAGTGAGTACTTTTTTTGGGCCCTTATGCTTGGTAACTATTGTTCCCATTAGCCATGCCCGCAAGCTAGATGCAGGTATGTGCCACTTCTTTGATGCACCCCTGATTGAAATCTTGACATTTTCTACACTTGTAACATCAACCTCCATGCTCTCTTCTATCCAATTTGATAATGGGGGTGGATGGTCAACGTTACTTGTGTTAGCCCCCACTCAACTACTTGTTGTTGCATCCACTTGTACATTTCCAGTAGGAACATTAACAAATTCTTGATGTACTTGAACTTGTTATGTGAAGTGCACACCTGGAGTAACTCTTATAGTTCTTCTACCCCTCTTAACTCTCCTTATGTTTCTCTTTCTTGTCAAGCAATCCACAGCAGAATCTTGTTGTGCAACAGATTCTTGATTTGCATCCACTTGTTTTGTTAATTGTACACCTAGAGAAATAGAATCAATTGTGCTACCACTGATCACTGTCCTTGACTTTCGCTTTCCTAACATGCTTGTCCACTGTGAAACCAATGACAATGTAGCTGGGCTTACTTATTCAAAACAAGGAGAACTTGTTATGATCATATTTTTTTGCAAAATTTATTGAATGTAAGTGTACACTCACATATATATGTATATGCTATATGTGTGCACATGAATACAAAAATGTGCACATGTAAGTGTGTATGTATGTATGTTAGTGTGCATGTACATACAAGTATGAAGTGCAAGTGAATACTATAACATTTTTGTTTAAAATGGGAGATGGATATAACAAAAATGCATACTATGGTGTCTTTAAAAAGACTTGAAATCATTATCCATTTATGCACACACATTGAACAATAACCAACTCATGAAATCATTGTTACTTGTGATTGCAACATCACATGAAGCAAAGAAGAGGCAATAATACAACATCTTCTCATTATTATATTGATAATGTTCCCTATTTATATCACATATATTACAGAAATACAACATATTATCATGATTAAATTGAAAATGTTCCCTATTTCTGTCACATATATTGCAATAATATAACATCTTATCATGATTAAATTGACAATGTTCCCTATTTTTTTCACATATAGCAATAATACTTGTATGTACATGAAAGTATGAAGTGCAAGGGAATACAATAACAATTTTTGTTTATAGTGGGATATGGATATAATATAAATACATACAGTCAATGTTCAATAGATAAAATGAAGGAAAATTCATACAGTCCAATTATGTGCATCAAACGGTTCAATGAAACCAATATGACAACATGAATACTTATTCACAGTATACATGTTTCTATTGTTACTTATTACTTGTGATTGGAGCATCACATGAAGCTGAGAAGAGGCACGGAGAGAAAATAAGGAGGCAAAATGGCATGGTTTTAGGGTTATCGATGGGAACTGAATGGGTAGCCCAACGTCGGTTACGTAACACCACTTGAATAGCAGTGATTTCAATGTGATTTGTTGTAGGGTCAACTAAGGGTAAATGGGGTCATCGACAGGTTATAATAAGTTGTTGACACAAACAATTAAAGTGCTAGAGTGAGAATTTTGTAAGCTCCCATAAACATTCATGAAAACAAGTTGTGCACCGCAAGGAAATCATGAAAAACAAGTTTTATATATATA
>MU227968.1:3146650-3178240 GCA_018584345.1 Thuja plicata | reverse complement strand
TTTACAAAGGACGGTTAAGTCCACCTTCTACAAAAGGATTTTAGATGTGATGCACTTGTTAGAATGCAACTACATAGGTCTTTGATCTGATGATAAATGCAATCTTCAATTGCTGATAATAGATCCTTTAAAGCTCCAAAAATACTATTAATCATCTTCCATGATTGAGTATTACCTTTATCTGCTCGTCGGTAGCCTCTGTGTGTTCTTGATAACTAATGTATTTTATTTTGATCTTTGCATGAATTCTGCCTTCTACTCCTTAGGTGTTCTTTGTGGCTATCAATTACTTAGAATTCATGTACTCACAATTGAGTATGAACATCTATTTATACTAGCTTAGGTTCAATTCTTGATTCATGCATTCGCAAGTTAACTCTGATTCAAGATATACAACTTGATCTTGATCTGTAGTTAGATATGCTTTAGATCCGTTAGGATGCTTTAAAGCATTTACATAAAGCTTGCATGACCATAAAAAACAAAAAAAAAATTCTACAAAATAGAATAACTTTGCTTTATCCGTCGTGTATAAATTAGATCCACAATTTGCAGATTTTCTGACTGTCGGTTCTGACGGTCGGTGTTCTTGGTCGTCGGTGTTCCTTTCTCTGAACATGTCATTGGGTATGCTTGTCTGTTCCTGTTGGGTTGTTCTGGAAACTATGTCGCAGGTGATTCTTGTGGTCGTCGGTGATGCTTGTGACTTTTATACTTAGCATTTTTCTCAAAAATCTTTGTTTTGTCGGGTATGCTTGCATTTCACCGATACTGTTTGTGGTTCACCGGTGATGCTTGATGTCTGCCGGTAGTGCTTGCTGTCTGTGTTTTTTCTCTGAGTATACTAATGGAAAAATAATGTCATCAGTGTAATTCATCTCATATCAATTGAATTTTAACCCAATAAAGTGTTTGACAATTGCAGGTAACAGAATTTAGTTGTGGCGGGATAGTTTTGAGTTGTGCTTTTGATCACAGAATTGCAGATTCATTCTCTGTCATCTTGTTTTTCACATCTTGGGCCAATCTTTCTATAAATGAGCCAATTGGGTCCACAACTCCAAACTTTACATGATCCATTTTAGTCCCCAAAGATCCCCCCAAATTATTGTTTTGAAAACACAAAAATGTATACTAAACTATAGTCTTTTCCACAACCCAACATACAAATTCCTCAGTATACCATAACTAGTAGAATCTATTACCTCAATTCCAAGGATATAGAAAAGCTCCAACAAAATGCAAACCAGAATGAAAACAAATATAAGAAATTAGAGGCCTTTTTTGCCTATCTTTGGAATATTTTTTTTGTAGCCTTAGAGGTATCCCCGCGACCTAGCCCAGTGACCCAACATCCTGTATCTTGGGTATCGGGGGCAAGCTGAGGTGAGACTATTCCTCAAGAGATGAACCAAGCAATCCACAAGCCAGGTCATTAGTAGAAATTGGGTGAGAGTCAAACCTGAGACCATGAGTCATCCACCCACAGCCTCAAACCAACTCTGCTACCCGTGCGGGCTAATATCTTTAGAAAATTTTAATTCAAGGCCAAGAGATAGAGGAAACAATAAATTGTAATATTGACATTAATGTAGATGGGTGTTCTCTCCTAACAAAAATGGGGATGCCTAGTAGCTACTTTGGAAATTTTATATCATTTCCTTTTGCTAGGGCTAGAGATGAGGACATCAAGCAGGAACAACTTTCTTGGAGGGAAAATTTGATTCATGATGAAATATATAGTGTAGCGAATGATGAGTGTTTTCAATCTTGGTGGATTTTGTTGAGACATTAAAATCATCTCTAGTATTTACAAGGATGTGTGGATTCATAGATGAACCTTCCATTATAGTGTCTTCTGGGTTACACTTTCCTTTGTATGAGGTTGATTATGGATGGGGGAAACCATCTTTAGCAAGCTACTATTACCTTATGTTCCAAGATATGAGATGTCAACTCCTAGTCCTTATGAGGATGGTAGCTAGTTCATATACATGAACCTTCTAGTGGACCAGTTAAATTGTATAGAGTCTCATCCTGACTTTATTCTATATCTAATCTCACAGAATCTTTTTGGTGGTCAGAAAAGCCTACAACTTCAACCATTCAATGGATTTTAATGCAATTGAGACATAAATTGATATATGTATTAATGGTCTTAATGTTGTTTAGTAGAGTCATATTTGAAGGGAAATAAATTGGGTTTCTAATTTAATTATTATTATATTAAACAACATCCAATTAGAATAATATCTAGTTTGGTAGTGGAGGTGATTAGGATTGTCCTATATGGTATTCGAATAGAACTTTTAAGGATTTTTTGCATGTTGAATACAGTGCTTCTTTGGGTTATTGATTCATGTAAGGATACTTTTTTGTGGAAGTTATGTCTCTTGTAATGTCTTTACCACAATCTTTATTGTTCCTTTCGTTAATTGGTTTTTATTTTGGTTCTCTTATTCTAGCATAATGGAAAACACTACTTATGATACTCACAACATTAACAACCTTCAAGGTCACAAAGTCTTATATATTGTCTATGGGTGAACCCATAATAGTGGGTTACACTTTTTCAGAGGAAGCAATTCCTCCTAAAATTTGCAAAGCAGACAAATTTATAAAGTACTTTCGATAGAAAGTAGGGACTTTTGATAGAAAGTACTTTCTATCAAAATTCCTTGATTAATGGAAATTCTAGTCAAATAATTTCAATAGAAAGTAGTTTTGATCAAAACTAATTAGTTTTGATCGAAACTACTTTATATCAAAAGTCTCTGATTAGAGGCCATTTGCAGAGGTTAACACAAGTCTAAAGTTTTCATGGCTTAGGGGCTCAAGCACAGGGCTCAAATAGAATAACAAGGAGACTTCCTTTTGCATCACATAAGTACTCTAAATGAGCTTTCTAACGAACATAGATTTCACAATTTTTGAATTAATTAGGCCTATGTTATTTTACATGCATCGAATGTAGGTTTTTTATCAAATATAAACCTCCAAGTTTGACGTTCAATGAAAAATAGTAGAAAAGAGAATTGTTTTTTGAAAAATAATAGTGCCCTCCATCTTTGAGTGTACTTTCTATCAAAAAAAAATTTGAATTTTGATAAATACACAACAAGTTATAAGCTATGTAGTCAAGGTATGTCAAAATTATGGTTTACTCAACTTAAAACGTTCATAAAATATGCAATAATCATGATAATGTTTACATGACCTCCGTATGGATGTTACAAAACTAAATTTTAAAGAAGCACATTGATATCTATTTTATAAAAAAAGTTATGCTCTATGAAGTCAATGTAACTCTTTGAAAATGACGTTTTCAGCAACATAGCAGTTTTCGTGGGAGACAAAATAAACCATTCAAATAAATTCAAAAAAAAACAAAAAAATATATTTAGAATCTAGACAAAAAAATCCTAAAAGACTCTAGTTTACTTCATCTTCTGATTTCAAACAGTTTAATGGCAATATGCATCTGGATCTGAAAGTTTTTTTCAAAATGTAGAGTTTAGTGTCCGTTTAGGAAAAAAAGTGTAACCCACTATTGTGGGTTCACTCCTATGGAGTTTGAAGGGTTCCCATCTTCTAACAATTTTCTATCTTTTGTTCATTTGGTTTTTCAAGATATTTTGAAATTGGTGTCAAAAGTCTTTTTGAGAATGGTAGACTCATTTTATAATTATAGTCTACTTTAGTATATTTTTTCCTTTATGTTAAAATAATCCTCGATGTCCCAATGTAATTTGGACTATGGTACAAAACCTAATTATGTTGAAACTATAATCATGCTTGATGTTTGGAATGTTTGCATGGATTAAATGATTCATAGTGTAGTTATTAATTATTACGTTTATTGAGTAATTATATGGTTATGAACTAAATGTTATATTGTAGTTCACAAAATGGTTTTATTTATAAGTATGTGTTATCTTTTGGACATCTTTCCAGAAGCTTCAAGTCTTTCCTTATGAGCCTAGACATCTAACTTAAATAGAGACAAAATAATAACTCTCCAAGTCCAAAATAGACAACCCAACTTATTAAACGTCATAAAAGATATATTTTAACAACTCTTACAATGTCATAGATGCTTCTTAAACATAATAATGAAGGTCATGTTTCTTATTCCACTTTGTAACTTCCTATAAGCATTCTCTTACATGCATTATAAATCTATCACAATTAACTCTAGAACATTTTACAATGAAAAAACAACATAATATGCTCTTGTAAATTCTTATGGGTATCATAGAAATGCCTACACATGCCATAAGAGAAATCAAATGAGACACAAATAATAAAAGTATAATAGAATAATTAATTATAACATCAAGTCTTGCAAGGTGTATGACATACCTAATCCCAACACATAAAAGTCCAATTCTCAACTCCTTGTTGATTTTGTTTTGAAAGATTTTAAGTCTATTATTAGAATTTTTGAGTTTTCTATTCTATACTTTTCTTCTCCATACACAAACTATTTAGCATTTCTATAAACCTGAGTTGTTTAAGTATTCTTTTTTAATTAGAGTAGACAACTAAAAATGTCCTCATGAAATCAAAAATAAATGTTTATTATTAAAATAAATATAATTAATTAATTAATTATTTAGCCTCCTCTACTATTATTTATGTAAATATTTATATTTATTTAAATAATTCATTAGCATTTTCTATCTCAAAAATTAAATAATAATAAACACATTTGTTTGTTTTATAAGTTCCTAAATCATTTTCTCTTCATTTCAACCAATCACTTGCAATCACATGGATCAACTCCTAAATTTTGAGCTTGTGCCACTTATCATATGTCTCTTCATTCCCGAAGTCAACACCTTTCCTACTTAACACTCAATCCTAGCTACTTATTTTCTAATGCCTCTTAATCTCCTTCACTCCCACCAAAACCCTACTTAATCTTGAATCATATTCAATCTTCTAGCACATCTTAATCTCAACCATTGAATTTCATGAGGATTCTATTAAAGATCTTTTTCTCCACACATTTGTAACTTCATGAGCATATTGAATATGAATGCATTTGTGATCTTGAGCCCATAGACATATTGCCCTTACATACTAGCATCTTTGAGAGTTCATTGTCCTCAATATTATCATCATATTGACATACTTGCATCATTTCCATTATCAACCAACCATCTCCATTCTCCATAACCTCTTGTGATTTGTGCTACAAAAGTGAGAGCACCCATATTTCCTCCATAGAAGATCTTGGAAGATAGGACAAAAAAGGAATCAAGTGTTTCATGAAGGCATTTGTGTTTTTTAGTGTTTATCTAACTTTTTATGTGCTTTTGTGAAGAAGTGTTCTCTTGATATGATGATTTAATGTACTATGATTTACTTGCTTATGGTTGAGTTATAATTATTATAATATGAATAATTCAACCACCAAGATCCATTGTATGCAAAATAACATGTTACAAAAGCAAAAGAATGGAGATGAAACTCAGAATGATTTCAAAGATGAAATATTCATTTAGAGGGAATAATAATTACAAAGAGATCAAATCCCTATAAAGGTGATCAAAACCCTACAAAGGGGAGAAACCTAGGTTGTATGATAATAATTAATAAAGAATTAATTATTACATGCCTAAAGTTTAGGTTAAGTAAACTAGAGTTAATAAGTGAGTTTAATAATTAAATCAAAATGATTTAGTTAATAAGTGAATTAACTTATTACTCTAACACCNAACCCCCCCCCCCCCCCCCCCCCCTAAGATAAAATTAGGGAGAATCTAAAACCTAGAAACAACTACTAAAAGAAGGAAATTTGGGTTCCGACAACAAAGTCGGATCAAGTACCCAATCACAACTAAATCTCTGTAAAGTGGAGAAATAGAGAAACCTACATGGGAAAAAATCTACTCCAAAAAGAGATGGAAAAAGCATGTTGAAATTAAATAGCTCAAGAGACTCTCTCAAAACCATAAGTACAACCAACCCCCCCCCCTCCCATGACAGAGGATTGAGACTCCAAAGCCTCCCCAAAATGATAGAACCCATGTGTCAATGATCAGACCAATGTGGAATAAACAAAGGCACTGGACAAAGAAGATGAAACCCCTGAATGAGAGGGGAAACTAGAAGGCCTAGCTGATGCTCAAAAGAGAATGCATGAGACTCCTATAATGGAATCTCAAATGAAGGTGGGCCAATAGATTTGTTGAATCTATCATCTAAGAGGAGATTAATGTCCTCTGATATGTCCTCCACAACTGGACTAGGTGGGTTGATGCATGGAGCGACGATGTCAGGTAATGTTGAGGAGGAATCATGTTGAACATGTGTAAACTCAACAGGAGGTGGAGGTGGAAAAGTCACAACATTGGTCGCAGGAACAACACATGATTTTAAGTGACCTGACTTTAGCTCAATAGGCTCTCATGAAAAAGGAAAGCTATTCTTCGATGGTGGAGATGGTGGACCAAAATGAGAGAAAGAGTACAAGTAGAATAATGATAAACTATCCCTTTTGAAACAATATTGTATGTCTCAATGTCTCTGATGTGCACTGAATCTCATGTGAACTCAACTGTCTTCCCTATCCCACTGTGATTAATATGATAGATAGAGAGAAGGTTAGAAGACAAATATGGAACATATAGTACATCATGGAATGTGCCATCATCAATGTCAATAGAACCTTTCCCACATACAGTCATAACAATGTTATTCCCCATCAAAATGTGTGGGGTAGGAGAAGCCTCAAAATAAGAGAATAAATCCTGAGAAGATGTCATATGGTGTGAAGCACCTAAATCCAGTAGTCATATAGAAGAGTAAGGAATAGAGATTGCACATAATGCATGACCCTTTCCTATGTCTTGTTGATCTGTGTGGAATGATGATGAAGAAGAATACTCGTGAGAAGTAGAAGAAGAAGGAATATCAATGTTTCTCTTCTGAAGAAGAGTTGTCAAATTAGAATTTTTTTTTGCATATCCATCTATCTTCTTCACATAGCAATGAGACTCGTCATGATTGGGGATTTTACAATAAGCACACTTAGGTCTTTCTATTTTTTATTTTTCCCCCTTAGGAGAAGGTGGGACAAAGGAGTGTTGAGAACTAGAATCCTTCCTTGACTCTGTGGTCTGTAACTTTTGTTTCTGCTCCTGCTTCCCTGAACATGGGTGAGCTACCAAGGCATGGTTCTGTGATCATGCAAGAGAATCAAGTTGAGATAACTTTGCCTTCTCATGAGTCAAATGATCACAAAACACATCAAATGTAGGCATGGTAAATCGTGAACCCAAAGCATTCGTGGTGGAATGGAAGGTAGAAGAAAATATCTGAAAGGGATGACAAAGCTTAGAAAGAATCAGGTAAATGCACTTTGTATCTGTCTTATTCTTTCCACAACCCTATAAGATAGACCTAATAGATTTGAATTTCATCAAGAAATCCTGAATAGAAGGAAATGACTCAGGACCCAAAGTTGTCAATTCTGCCTCAATCTAAAGTGCCCCAAACTCATTGATTATGCCAAAGAGAGTCTAAAACTTCTCCCATATATCAAGAGGAGTATAAAAACTATCAAGGTGAAAGAGTAAACTTTCTTAAACATGCAGAGAAATCGCACCCATAGCTTCATCCATCTTGTTCCTGTGTTGCATGACCTCGTAAGGACGACTCAAAATTGGTTGAATGGTATCCAAATAAGACCATAACCCACGTGACCGAAGAAGCCTAGTCATATGGGATTTCCACAAATGGAAATTATGTGGAGTGAGAAGCTCAACTAATGCAAAATCTGCTATTGTTGCACTGGTTTACTATTTATTAGTTATTTTTCAAAACTAGACAGAAGATGCAAAAGGTTTTTTTTATCTATTTTGAGTATACTGTTTCTGAGATAAATGACAAAAAGTGAGAAAAAACACCCCTACAAAGAGATAAATGAAACCCTAGTGCAACTGAGAAGCTAGAAGAAGAGACAGTGCAAAAAATTACTTCAGAATAAATGGGTAAATACCTGGGAAAATTTTCCAAAAAAAAGTCTCATATCTGAAAAGAGCTCATCAAGATCTTTCCGATGCTTGTTCATGAGAAAAAATCAGAGTTTGTATGCACATTATAGAGGCTTGGAAGCACTGAAAAGAAGTCCTCACTTTGACTAGAGAAAAGGCCAATGAAATAGAAAATTCAGAAAATCAAACCTCTGCCAAAATGTCTGCCTTGGAAAGAGCTTTTCGACAATATAAGTCAAAAATGACCTATGTTTTCCCCATCTAGAGCCAAAAAAGCACCTATAGGGTAAAAAGGGCTCAAATTGTTTTTTTTATAGCTCCTGGGGCTTAAAAAAGTCCAACGCTTGGGCGCATGGGCACAGGGTTGGCTGCGTAGGGGTTGGTCACCTATGTGACTATGCGCTAGCGGTGTTGGCCCATCAGGGGTGGTGAGGACAGTAAGCGACATAGGCCAGGAAATGCATAGACGCAGGTCAGGCAATGCTTGCGCGAGGGCCAGGCAGAGGGACTGTTGGTGGTCGACAGTGGGTTGGTGGTGACTTCCAGTGGCCGATGGTGATCCACGGGTGGTGCAGGGGCCGCTCGGCGGTGGGCCAGTGGTGGGTGACACTGCCTGTCCCACCTCTTTAGAACTGATAGTGTAAATTTTTTTACTGAAAATTTAAAAAAAATGGTTTTTTTAAAAACAAAATTCTCGATTTGCATGCCAAGGCTTTATAGGCAAAAAATTTCCTCAGAAGTCAACAGTGTCCAAATTGGACATGTCTTATATGGAAAGGTTTTTGGGCCTTTTGAGCGCAACCATGAGGTCAGTTTGTGCTAAGTGCTTCAAAAAAAATCCCCTAGATCCACAAAAAAATTGCTAAAAAAACTTAAAACCCTCGGAGCTCCAAAAAACTTCAAAAAAATAGGAACAGGCTGCAACAGCAAGACTATGATACCATGTTAGAATTCAAAGAATTCAACCACCAAGATCCACTGTATACAAAATAACCTGTTACAAAAGAAAAAGAATGGAGACAAAACTCAAAAAAATCTGAAAGATGAAATATTCATTCAGAGAGGGAATAATAATTACAAAGAGATCAAATCCTTATAAAGGTGATCAAAACCCTAAAAAGGGGAGAAACCTAGGTTGCATTATAATAATTAATAAAGAATTAATTATTACATGCCTAAAGTTTAGCTTAAGTAAACTAGAGATATTAAGTGACTTTAATAATTAAATAAAAAAGATTTAATTAATAAGTAAATTAATTTATTACTCTAACAATAATAGCTAAAGTTTAGCTTAAGTAAACTAGAGATATTAAGTGACTTTAATAATTAAATAAAAAAGATTTAATTAATAAGTAAATTAATTTATTACTCTAACAATAATAGGTTTTCACATGTTTTAAATATTAAAAGTAGAAAAAAAATGAGGGTTTTGTCCCTTAGATACAATGCCCAAAGGGCGGCCAGAGCAGAGAAACCATTGTCAACACACTAACAACACTACACAAAAACTAAACAGAGCATCTAGCTAGTTAATATCAAAAACCAAAACCAGTTGCTAGCTACGAGAATGTAGTTCATAACTAACAGCTCCAGATTAACTAAACATTCCATATATAAATTAAGGGTACTAACCCACAACATAAGAGTCATAGTCCGCATAATATAATTATAAAAAGTTTTGTTTGTTTGCCACGTAGGGCTAAACTAGAAGAGATTAAATAATATCATAAAACCTATAGAAGGAACACCAAAAAAGACTATAGAAGATGAAACCATCCAACAACAAAATGTCAGGGAACGAAGGTCCAAGCTAGGCCTTCAGCTTCAGTGCACTGGACTTCAAAAACATCATCTAAGCCCAGTCCTCCATTAGGACCTTGAAGAGATCCTTGAAATCACCATCATAAGATTCCTTTGCTCCAAAATTTTCCTCCTGCAATAAACATAGGGTGGTGGTCGAAGAGTGCATCACCTCGAGGGTGAACTTAGACATCTCCAGGAACCTGTTCTCCAAATTTTTTTATATCATTTTGTATACAACCAATTTCCCTCCATGCAGTCCCAAAGTTACTATATTCACCTCTCACAATAGTCTTATCTCTCATAGATATTCCCTTAGTATTAGTATGGGAGGTAGCATCAATTGGGGAGTTGTCTTTACTACCTTCCTCAACTTTCACAGTGAGGTCCAAGGACTCAGTTTTAAGGCTCTCAAAAACATGTGAAGAGTTGCTATCAGTCAACTAAGTCTCCTTACTATGGGTATTCTCTTCATGGCTCTTAGAATCACTAATATCTTTCTCTTCAACAAAATCCTCCTTAAGTTTCTTACCCTTCCCCTGGGGTTTGGTAGCGAGACTAGTGGAGTGGCGAGGGGTAATTTTTTCTTCAATAAATTTTACATATGAGTCGAAGTGTTGAATGTTGAACATGGCCTTTTTGGTGGTCTTTACTTTCAATTTAGAGGTTGGGTCACTTCTTTTTTTTTCATTAGGATTCTAAGGGGATGCAAAATTAGGGGAATTGTCAAGGGAGTGTCATGGGGTTTTGGGTTTCTTGACACATTTCTTTTTGCTAGGACTCGGGACATCCATAATACTAACAGAGGGAGGGGTTGAGGAAGGTGGGGCCTCTTGAACATTAATTTGATGGGGTAGACACAAAGTAAGGTGAAAGTGATAAAGTCTAAACATGCCCTTGATGGAGAAGAGTGAAATTTTCACCCTACTTCTTAGAGTCAATAACATCTTTAACCATAAACTCCAGTGAATGCAGCAAAAATAAAGGAATGGAAATCAAATCACAATTTCAGAGGTGATTAAGAAAAAGTCATGTGGTAATAGTAGTAAACCCAAAACCTACCCTCCAATGTCACATATTTCATGATAACATCACACACATGATCCCATGGGGGTGATAACTCTTCTCTGTTAAAACCTCCATGAAGTTTCATTGGTTATTCTTGGCCTGGAAGAACTGGTTCAAGATGGTCATGTTCACGACATGACTCATTTTATCCACTTCTGGCCTTCTGTGGATAAGATCGTAGCTTGATCAATGACTTCCTCATTAATTTCAAATGAAATGTCACCCATAGTGACTCTCTACTCAACCTAGGAGGAAACAAACAGACGAGAGAGATTTTTGTCAAAACCAGTTATTTTCTCAAAGAAAGGAGTGATTCCCCCCTCCTTACAAATGTTCTACACAGTAGGATTGTTCTTGTAATCTTCATATTTTTCTAAATCCACGCGAACCTGGTCCCCTCCCATACTTAAATTTTCCAGTTTACAAGTGGCAGAGTCATGACACAAGGGTTGAGAGGAAGAACTGCAGAGTTGTGTTTGCTTCATGAGTTTTCCAAAAAAGATAGACTCAAAATACCAAATAATGGGCAAAAAAGGAAAGTAATTAAGACAATTATTGCCCTCGTATGAAGCCATCTCAATAATGTCAAGATTTTCATGCGGAAAATCATTTCCCCCATATGGGATGTGGTGAATAATAATTAATAGTCGGGGTTGTAATCTAGAGAAATTCAAGAGGGAAAATTTTAAATAATTATCATTTACTTCAAAAATCTTATCATGTTAAATACTTATTCCCATAAATAGCCACCACAACACCTCATGATTAGGCATAATGTGATGTGGATCTCTCTAGTACCACTTGGATGGCATCTTGCAGAAGTTAGGAGTTTAAAGTGTACTCAAATAAAAATTCAATTTTGAAAATTGCCCGCTATTCCATTCCAAAGTCCAACCACCCAACAAAGGGTCCATAATACCATCTTAACACCCTACATTAAGAACATGTTTCATTTTCTCCTTCCCTATTAGGGATTTTATTTTCTTTGGTAGGGCACGAGCTTATCTCCAACAATGAAGACCCTTCCTCTCCAATCTCATCTCAGCTATAGATTTGGCTACAACATTTCCCTCCCTATAGGTATGTTGAATAGTGAAAACATATAGGCTAGTAAGAAGAGTTCTAATGTCTTTAAGGATTTTGTCAATTCTCTTGCCAACCATCATTGTTCCTCTTGTGGCTTTGACAATTAATTCAGAGTCTCCTTCGATCTCTAAGGCCTTAATGCCAATGGAGAGGCCAATTTTCAACCCTCATAATAAAGTCATTCCTTCCACTTCGTTACTTGTGGAGCTACCCATATTACCAACATAAGCAACAACGAGGTCACCATTATGATCTTTGATAATCCCACCTCCAGCAACAACACCCATTCTAGCAACATTGTCAGAATTTAACTTGAACCTAGGAGGTTGGGGGGAGGGGGGTTTCTATACAATGTTTCTTCTAGAAATTTTGTTAGAGCTATCATGCCTATGGAAGGACTTAGGGAGCTATTCTCTACCAGCTTACAATCCAAAGGAGAGGGAGGATAAGCGGGGATTTTCCAATTACTTACCACAATATTTTCAAGGAGGAGCTTGTTGAGGATTGACAACACATTATCAGCAATCCTTTTAGAGTCCCTAAAAATCTTGTTGTTTCTCTCCTTCCACAAACACCAATAAACATGTAGCGGGATCTGTCTCCAAAGTTTCCTTATGAGGGAGTGTTTCAAGGGACACTTCCAATTATAGATGAATTTATGAAGATCCGCCTTAAAAAACCCATTGAATATTGAATCTTTGAAGAAAATCAATTAAAATATAGGAGGAAAAAGGGCAATGGATAAACAAGTGTTGTATGCTCTCTTCGTCCCCTTTGAAGAGAATACAACGGTTAGGAAACTAAAAACCTCATTTGATAAGGTTGTCTTGAGTGAGAATTTTACCATACATTGATGCCCAACAAAATAAGTTGACTATGAATTCCATACTTTCCTCCAACTACCAATATCAACATTATTCCTTATCAGGAGGGTATAAGAGGATTTGACTGAAAAGATGCCAACAAGGTTCCTTGTCCCGATAAAATCATCCTTTCTCAAGAATATAAGGATCCTAGCTTCAATCATCATAGCCTACAATTCATCAATCTTCAGAGTAAGAGTTGGGTTGTCCCCACCTACAACATGTTATTTGCATTGTCCAATTTCAATTGTTGTCAATAAGCATTTTTATTATCTGATTCTAAATAGATTTAATATTAATAAATCAAACACATTATTCAAATTTTAATCAAACTTATATTTAACTACTCGTGAAGGACATGAGCTTGACCATTTGGAAACCTCTCTAGAAATTAACCTCATTCTTTGTATCCTAACTATAGGCATTAATAGTTACCCAATTGCATGGAGGTTTTGTATAGCTAACTCTCTTGTCACATTTTTCTATTTAGTTCATAAATCATTTCCTTCATATGGTGTTATATAAATCATTGTATTGTTTATTTATTTCTTTATCATATTTATTGTATTATTTCTTTCTTTCTTTGTCGTATTTATTGCTTTCATAGATACATGATTTGTCACTTGTATTGTATGATTCTATGTCCTTAAACATTTGTGTTTTCATTAGTGAATTAAACATCTATATTACTTGTGATTTTTGAGATCCATTTTAGATTTTGTATAATTCTAGATTTTTGTGTCTTTATTTACTGACGTATATTATTTTATTTGGAGCCATTTTAGATTTCTTTAATCTTTTAAGAAAAATCATATTTTTTCATTTAAGCAACAAATGTAATTTTTAATTATATGAAATATATTTAGATAGATAGATAGATAGATAGATAGATCTATATCTATATAATACCAAAAATGAATACGATTGTTTCATATTCAAAGCTCAAATGTATATAACTCATAATATTATCAACCAAAGACATGAGGAAGCAACACTCCAAGATAGTGGGATAAAACAAAATAGTTGAAGACAAATAAATGTGTAAATTTTTCAAAACATGTAGGATGA
This sequence comes from Thuja plicata, assembly GCA_018584345.1. NCBI lineage: Eukaryota > Viridiplantae > Streptophyta > Pinopsida > Cupressales > Cupressaceae > Thuja > Thuja plicata. The sequence continues at coordinate 3,164,352 of MU227968.1, read as the reverse complement.
CCAAGTTAAATAAGAGATACACAACAACTAAATTCCTATTAGAGAACATCCATATTGTACAATGGATTATATTAGTCCAAAAGTATTTTGAATAAGAATTTAAAAATAAACTTAATATGGCTTTGTATGGTGATCATATAAAGGTTATAATTGTGATTCTCTTGTTTGTTCCCCTATAATGATTCCTACGCACTATCAACTTTGAAATGGTTACATGTGGCACTATTATGGTGAAATAGCCATGGTAAATAGTGCTAAAGTTACCCGAGGTGTTTGATCCTTATCTCTTGAAATTGATATACTTTTTCTCACTATTGAATTATGTCATTGCTTCACTAGTCAAATTATGTGCACTTTTTTTATATGTTTGTGGGCTTACCTATGTTTTTTGGTTTTAAATTACTTTATTATAATGTGATATTGAACAACAATTTGTTAATGGTTCCTAGAGCATTTGTTTAGTTGATCTACCAATGTTCTATGGCCCTTGTTAGTTGGGCTACTTCTCATAACTTTATTTCCCCAACCACATAAAGTGAGAGAACCTCCCTATACCTTCCCCTCACTTGACATCTTGATTATCAACCAAAGACATGAGGAAGCAACACTCCAAGATAGTGGGATAGAACAAAATAGTTGAATAAAAATAAATGTGTAAATTACTCAAAACATGTAGGATGACCAAGTTAAATAGGAGATACACTACAACTAAGTTCCTATAAGAGAACATACATATTGTACAATAGATTATATTAGTGCAAAAGTATTTTGAATAAGAATTTAAAAATAAACTTAATATGGCTTTGTATGGTGATCACATAAAGGTTATAATTGTGATTCTCTTGTTTGTTCCTCTATAATGATTCCTACACACTATCAACTTTGAAATGGTTACATGTGCCACTATTATGGTGAAATAGCCATGGTAAATGGTGCAAAACTTACCCTAGGTGTTTGATCCTTATCCCTTGAATTTGATACACTTTTGCTCACTATTGAATTATGTCTTTGCTTCACTAGTCAAATTATGTGCACTTTTGTTATATGTTTGTGGGCTTACCTATGCTTGTTGGTTATAAATTTGCAAATTACTTTATTATAATGTGAGAATTGACCAACAATTTGTTAATGGTTCCTAGACCATTTGTTTAGTTGATCTCCCAATGCCCTATGGGCCTTGTTAGTTGGGCTACTTGTCATAACTTTATTTCCCCAACCACATAAAGTGAGAGATCCTCCGTATAACTTCCCCTCACTTGACATCTTGACAAAATAGAATGGTTAGAATACAATACTTCAAATGATTTCATAAGTCATAGAATAATAAGATTATTAGAAATATAAAAACTTAACAAAGCAAAGTGAGGGATACATGTCTCCTCCATGGTGGGGATAGTGAAATAAGACATGTAACTTACTATAGACATTAAAACCCCACAATTGAAACTTGATAACTTTTTGTTGAGTTGTACATAGACTTGTGGTGTTTGAAAGCATTGACTTTGTACCTATTGAATACAACACATGCTGCATTAACCTTTATTAAAACAAAAGGGATCTTGATATGTTTCAATCCTATTGGTTGAAGATTAAATGACTAATGTGACATGCAATCGCAACACAATGAACTGAATATCTACATATATTTGAAATAGTGGAATGGATTGGACTTTGTAATATTAAGGTGCACTAAATATTAATAAGAGATACATTACATATGAACATGTATCACCACTATACTTGAACACTATTCTTATTTTTCTCTTGTAGATGTTCTCATACATCTTGACGATAGATCACAAAGTGTGATTTGAAATGTTGATGCAAAAATTTATATATAGCTCAATTCAAAAAAAATCATGCAACCATTCATGACTTATAGAAATATAATAAGTTTCATTGAACATTATTGTTAAATTCCCTACAACTTATCTTAGACATTGGAAGCTTGTTCATTATATATAACACAACTTTGTTAGATCATCAATTAAGTGATCTGCTTAATAAAAATAAGGAATTTTGTAGTGAACTTTTGAGCCCATTCTACAATGAATGTTGAAGGATTTTTTAATTGAATCCATGTATTAGAAATCTTTTGAAGAGATTTTTTTTTTTTTCCTTTACTAATCTTTTGATTCATTTAATGACCCGAAATGTGCATGTGCCTGCCTTGTGATACAAACGATAATGTAAGAGAGGTGTGACAAGCATGTTATTGTTTTAATTGGTTTGGAGGACGACTGTGCGGAATATGGAAAGGGATTCGACCTTGTGACTTGCACATGGTTTCATCGCCTGCGTTGTATCTGTGAGTCATGATTAGGGATTGCGAAAAGACATTTAAATAGAGATAAATGCATACAAACCATGGTATAAAAGGAGAAGCATGCAGATGGGCTGATAAAGGTTTTTATTGGCGCCTGAAACTCTTTAAGTGCAGTTGGGCAGTATTGTCAATGATATGGCAACTGCAGATGTGACAAATCAGATAGATGGAGTTATGTATCATGTGCAAAGATAGGTGGTGGAATGGAATGGCAGAAGAATATGACTAAGTATTTGGGGCTATTTTCATTTTTTATTTTTTATTTTTAAATATCATTCAGTTTAATGGTTGTTAATTTTTATCACTAAAAATAAAATAAAAATTTACCATATTTTAGTGTAGATGAGGTTTATGATTGATATTGATTTACTATTGTTGAATTAGATGATGTTTGAAAGTAAACTTTGTATGTGTCGAATGAAGTGGAATGGTAGAAAATTAGTGACTTTGTTGGCGATGAGTATGTAGACACTTTGGGGTCTTGATTAAACAAGGGAAATAGATTGATAGTCTTCTTATGCTATGATGCTAGTTATCTGGAGCTAAATATTTATGACACCATTGATCATAGGAATTTAATAGATAAGTATATGTATATGGCACCTAGCTTCTTATATATTATTCATGTGCGATATTTTGGTGAATAAAAAAAATCAATATAAACCAATCAACAAAAGTCTAACAACTTTTTTTATGAATATTCTTATTAAAAAATATATTAATAATAATAAATAGTTATAAATAATCACAAAAAATTGGTTAAGGTGGTCAATAAGGACACACCCGCATAGTATAACAAGACTAAGTCCTAAATAAAGGCAAACAAAAATAAATGGCAAAACCTATAGGACAATAAGTAGCTAATGCAATTATAGCATAAGGTTGATCTTAATCATTAGGCTTTCCCCATACATCTCCAAGGGTAATATCATCAATTGGCTCTCAACTAGTGAGACAACCATCTTCTTCTTCATGATTCTCCTTGATGAGTGGATGACCATGAACCAAAAAAATGATGAGCTATAGATAAGGGAACTTTCCTGTGTTGGGCTAGCCAACTCCTCCATGCCAGAGAGTAGGAGCAGAGGGCTAAGATCGTCCTCCATAAGAAATTTAGTTATTAAAACTCTAAGATGGGAGAGCATGGGAATGAGAACCTAGATCACTACGATTACATTTGGAAGAATGGCTACACTCACATTGATGACCCCTAGGAGAGCTAGATTTAGGTGGAACCTTGGTCACATTGTAGGGGACATTGCCCTCATGGTCTAGCAACTCTTGAAGATGAGAAATTTCTAAAGCAACTTGACAAGCTTACACCTAGATCTACATAATAATGTTAGAACATATGATAGTGTTAGCTTTTACAAGGGAAAATATGTATCAACAACATACAAACATGAAAACAGTAGCATTATTATCCTTCCATATGGTAGGAAAATTTCCAAGATAAGACATTGTCTACTAATGGCTTGATTAGGAAGACATAATAGTTGGAAAAAGTAAAGAAACAATGAGTTGAGATCATAGATCGATTGAACTGCTTTAACACTCTATTAGGTATAGCTCTCAAGTTGCTCCATATGTACCATGCCACATGGTATTTGTGGCAACTAGCATTAGGGTCGAAAAGATCCAATTTATTGTGCATAAAAAATAAAGCCTCTCTTTTTTTAGCACATAGGCAAGGCTCCACATTTATCATCTAAGCCACTTTCTATCATATTAGAAATCCTACACAAGAATCAAGTAGTGGAAGGTATTGAATTGATGACCCATTTCCAAAGGGAATATATCTCAACAACAACATTAGGTCATGAACATGAACAATCCCAAATAAATGATCATTAACTTTAAAAAGAGTCCATAACACACAATTGGTGTGGTTATAATCTATGATCAACAAGTAGCTAATGTTAAACCTATTGAGTTGATGCAAGCATAGATTGTCATTGATGTCAAAACCTCCATACTGACAAAGCTGGCGATATCGGTTGGTTGTAGGCAGTTTTGGTCATGTACATGTTGATTATCGGTTATGCAACAAGAGTTTTGGTTATACTCAAGATAGGTTCAACATGAACATTTTTGGTGTTCCTGGTATTCATTGGCAGTGTACACAGTCCTACTCATGATTTATGTATTTTGGTGCACTGGCATACTTTCTGTGTTCTGTTTCACATAGACTATTCTATCAGTTTCTGGTGCTTGCATTGGCTACAAAGTTTCTACAGGTATCTAGATAGTTGTGCAAGTTCATCAGATGTTTTTGGTATATCGGCTACAACGTATAACGGTCATTCATCTATCGGTGGTCACACCTTTTGGTCTTGGTTGTGGCATCTCTTGAAAAATGAAATGCACATTGTAACATCTTAAGTGTGACCTATTTGTGGGTCATATTGTAGCATGTAATTGGTCTTATATATAAATTCTATGTATTAAATGTAATTGTAACCTTTTTAAGCATTGGGGTTGTCACATGTTCTGTGTGAATCCAACATATGTAAGATCAGATACTAGTATAAATAAAGAACCTCTTTGTATCCTAGTGTGGAAAAATGATGCAATTCATGTGGCAGTAAGCGGCTTATGCGGGTTGTATGTGAAGTGACTACAAATCTATGTGAAGGAGATCTGTGTTCGTGCAGACAAGTATGTTGATCGTAGTGGTGAATTCTATCTCTCTTCATATCTTCAGCAGTAAGCCCCTGTGTTTGATAGTGAGCCATTTTGTATCGGTAGTGAACCCTATGGAAAGTGAGCCTTATTGTACCTACAGTGAGCAATATCGACATTGAGTCATTGTAAAAATCACCATATTAGTGTAACCTTAATAGGTATTTTACATTTCATGAGAATTATCTTCTCCATGGTTTTTCCAAACTTGGGTTTCCATGTAAAATTTTAGTATTCTCTATGTTGGAGTTTTTGTGTTCTTAATGCTTACATTTATGTGGATGTTTGATGTGCTTGACTGACAAATCTAAAGTGGAACTAATACTATTGGTTGTGAGTTGACCGACAAAAGAAAATTTTTATAAGTTGTGTGGGAATAACTGATTTAGCCCCCCCCCCCTCCCCCCTCTCTCAGTTTTCTTTTCAGTATTTGTTGTCAAACTCTTTTAGGCACTTTTTATGTGTGCAATGGTTTTCATATAGATGTGATGATACTATGATGCATGACAATAAATTTTTTTATGATGTTATATTATGATCCATTGATTAGTTCATTTATTTCATGTTGTTAGTTAAATGATGGTGACTATTTTTATATGTTGATGTTATGGGTATTTATGTTTCACTAACCCACTAACCCTTATGTATGCAGTTATATGGATCATGTGTATGTTTTGTATTTATGTTTGATGTGCTTGTATGGTGAGGGACGAAGTCGTAGTTACTTTCTTGCGAGATCCACACGATGTACCTATTGGAAATATATTACATGCAAGGTGACTGAGAGGGGGGGTGAATCAGGAACCAATAAAACTTAATCTTCTTTATTCACAATTAGATTATCTAATCTAATTTGCATGCATAGAACTGAAATGAAAGAGTCATACATAACACATAACACAGTATATGGTTACCCAAAAACCTTCCAAATAGAAAGTAAAAATGGGGTGGGGAAGGTACCCACAAGATTTAGTACTGCAGTATAAATTTAGCTTGTTAGAGCTTACATTGACCACTTCTGATGGTCTGCCCTGTTAAGAGCAATAAGGACTATTAAGTATGTACCTTGTTAAAGGATTTGATACAATACAAAATGTAATGCAACTATGTTAAGAGATTTACAAAGGACTGTTAGGTCCACCTTGTTAAAGGATTTTGTTGATCCACCTGTTAGAATGAACCAGTAGATGATCTTCTTTGGCAACTCTGATTTGCTGAATGAGATCCTTTTGAATATAACTGATCATCTGACTATGATAGATGAGTCTCTATTGTACTTTAAACTTCTGTAATCTGTAATCAATATGCCATATCATATTCGCATACATACTTCTAGTAAATACTTCTCATTATACTTATTTTGGATAAACAAAATGTCTTTTATATATATATATATATATAATCCAAAAGCAAATAGCTTCGTAAGTTATCTTCCATTAGACATAATGATATTAAACAATATATGCAAAGTCAGCCCAATATTGTCACTCAGGTCCAGAAGTCTACTCGGGCAACAAACTGATACTCAAGAAATGTTGATCACTCGGGTCACACTGATCACTCGGGCGATGCTGAATAACTCGGGCAATACTGATCACTCGGGTCATACTGGTCACTCGGGCAATACTGATCACTCAGGTCACATTGATCACTCGGGCAATACAGAATGACTAAGTGTTTTAACACTAATTGACAACATGTCATGCCATAAGGTCTACAATCTCCCCCTTTGGCATTAGTGACAAAAACACTTATCATTGTACTCTGAATCTGATATGTCAAAACTCCCCCTTACTATTTGCTCGGGTTTTGACACCTGTTCTGCTGCTCGGGTCCAACTGACTCTCTTTTTTTATTTTTCAAAATTGTTTTTGTAATGTATATATTCTTCTCTATATATCTTCTTCTCTACTCAACTGTACATGTATTTCCTTAGTGTATACACAATGACGTTTCCCCCTTGTTTTTGACAAAAATGCCAAACTATATCTACAAGGTAATTCCAAAATAGGATAGGAAGTCACAATGTACCTTAAAAATTTGAGACAGAGTGTTGTCCCAATTGTCTTGTAGCACCTTCATGGTGTGAAATTCAATTTGTAGCTCGACTGACAACTCTATCATAAGTTCTGCAACTGAGAAGTTATTGTCATGGATGAGAGTTTTGGCATGTATAATGTGTTTCTGCATAGGATCAATGTATGGTAGGAGTTGGCTATGTATGGCTGAAAGAGACTCCCTAGTCCTTGCTTCTTCTCTCAGTAACTCAGCCTGTAGATTGGTCAGATATTTGATCTTCAAATGGTGTGTTGAGCCTGTGCTCAGATCAAGTTCTAACTGCTTTGCACTTTTCCTTCAAATCTGCATCAATCTTTGCTAACTTATTCTTGATCTCCATAGTAAAGTTAGAGGTATCGTTCAACTTTACAAACAATTCTACTACATTGGTTATAGTGGTTTCTAGAGTGCTAATAACACTAGTTAGCTGCACCTGATCAATTGCAATCTTCTTTGCAACATTTTCTAGAACTTTGTTTTCAAACTTTCTCTCTTCTTTCTCAAGCAATTTCTCTTGACCATTCATGTCCTCATTGAACTTATGGACTAAGTCAACAAGTTGATCCATAATGGATTCATTCGCATTGACCTCAATTTGTAGTGTCTCTATGAATATGCCTTTTACATCTTCATGTACTCTGCTCCTCTTTTTCTCTTCTCAGAGCTTCTTCTGAATTTCTCTTTTCTTCCATAGTTCTCCAAGTATATCCATTTTCTCTACTGATAAGTTGAAAATATCCCAATTTGGAATCACAATGTCCTTTTCCATATCAATCTCATAAGTATTTACTTCCTTCTCCGTACCTTTTCCATCCTTAACTTGTGCCTCAGTATTCAATTGGATTAGGTCATTGAACTTTACTGTATCATTTGTTGAATTAAGGTTAACAGAAGAATCAATACTGGTTGAATTTACCTTGTCCATCTATGACTCGATTGTGCTTGGCCTAGTAGTAGGTGGAGCATGTTGCTCAGTTCTTACTATTTCAGATGTTGATTTTGTAACCTTGTCTTCGGTCGAAGACAATATGTTGTGGATAGGAGATTGGGGCAATGATGTCATTACTTCCACTACAATCTGCTCAGCATTAGACTCTTCAATTTTATGTACCTCGGGTAATTCATCATTGGTCTGTTCAGGAGGATTTGTGCTTGGTACTTATGCCTTATCATCTTCCATGACTTCAAATATGGATTTCCACACTGTTTTAGCAGACTTCACAACATCTTCTATCCTTTTGTTTAGTATTTGGAAAGTCCTGAATCTGGGAGTGTGATTGTTTTCATATTTTGTCATTGCCTCTTTTATATCTTTGTTCTTCATAGCAGGCATGACATCCTTTAAGGTCTATTCCCTAATGTCTTTTTTAGTTTTGACTGCATTTAATCAGGCAATAGATACTGCCTTGAACAAATCTTCTATCATATGGCTCTTCAACTCAGAAGGATCATATTTCCATTTTTCCATTTTCTCCAAAATTGCTTCCTCTATCTTCTTCTATTCTTCCTTAGTCCTTGAAGCATAATTCAATGAATCAAGAGAACCCATACCACTTCCTCCTTTCAGATATTCAATATTCTACTCAAGTAGGTGCAGGTTTCTTGAAGACAACTGTTTCAACTTCTTCATCTTCATCATCATCTTCCTCTTTTCCCAATACAAGTCTCCTTCTTGATCTCCTTGGTTTTCATGTAGTGAAGATAGGTGTTGTGGCCTTAGGTGTTTTCTTGAGAGCTAGCCTCTTCTTCTTCTTAGGATGTTCTACTTCCACCTCTTCTTCAGATTCATCATCCTCTATCTTAATTGTATCATCTATACTTCCAGTGATAGAAGGAGACTTGGAGGTCTTTCCATATTTCTTTTAAAACTTTTCTAACCTCTTCTTTCCTCTCTTTAGAATCTTAGGAATCTCTATCTCTATAGATATCCTGCTCTTTTCTTCTTCATAGGTACCAAAGTATGGTGCCTTGTGATTTGCAGGTTCATTCACAAGATCCTCAATGATGTTCTTGGTTTCATCTATGTTAACCTCATAAGCAAGAGGTTTTACCCATGCAACCCTAGGTTTTACAGCTTGTATGTAAACCTTATCACAATCAACTAGAAAAAAAATTTCATCCTTATAATTTTCAACTAGTTGTTTAGGAATCCTGTATCTGCTCTACATTTTCTGTCTAAATTTCTTGAAATATCCATCCATGATATTCTCATAATTATCTCCTAACTCATCTATGAATTCATTTATCTGATGAATTATGGGTCTATCGTTCTTCCATGCTACTGTCCCTTTAGAAGGAAAGAACCTCTGAACATAAAAGAATATGCATACTAGGAGAGAACCAAACTTACAAGGATTTGTTTTAGATGCCCGCATGCTTTCCATATTCTTGCTTAGCTGAATGAGCTGCAACTTGGCTAGGTCAAATTCCATATTTTTTTTCACCACCTTGTATGCTAATTCCATAGCTTCATAAGGTACACTATTAGGTCTGCTGGAACTATATATCTTGTGAGCTATCACATGAATCCTGAATTTCAATTCCATGTCAGTAACTCTATTCAGTCTCATGCCTCTATTGTCCCACTCGGCAAGAGTTAACTCAGCTAGCTTATCTTTTGTTAGGGTTTTGGTAGCTTTGGTTTTGTCGAGCATGGGATACCCTGTTACTTGGTGTATCATTGTCTTTATGATTTTTATAGGTTGTTCCAAACATAGCTGCAAGTCATGAACGCGGCTGAGAACAAATCTAATCCATTTGATTTGAAAATTCTTTGGCATGTGCAGGATGTGGGTTAAACCTTTAACCTCTAGATGCTTGTGCTCGGGCTTCAGATTCCCACCTACGCATAATTTCTCATATACTGAATTCATCTCCATTGTTCCAAGCTCCTGGATGTTGCAATGATAGAAGCTTTGAATGTCGCTCACCAGTAATATCCTAGGAGGAATTAGGGAATGAGATCCCAACGGGTCTACTTCTTCCGCAACTATCAGATAAAGCTTAACCTCTGGAGGGTTACATACAACATTTCTTACCAACATTTCTGATCCTTTCTTAACCTTGCTTCTGGATGTGGATGCCATATCGCTCGAAGAATTAGATCAAACTTTGCTTTCAAACGCAAGTTCACTCTGAATCGCTAAGGGCTCTGAATTGCTCTACAAACTAAAATCTTTGTGAACAATAACCTTTCCAATTCATTATTTATAAGATTTATTACCATTAGAGTATTGCATTAAATGCTCCATACATAGTAGCTGGCATAGCTTGGATAGTTCTCCACCGCTTACTCAGAATCTCAGAGAAAATTGACTTCCCAATTCTTATATAACCTCACTCAGCTCGGTTAAGCTAGAGTAGCTCGGGTGCAACTAAGATCCTAACTTGGCTAACACCATAATCTGTCCTAATGCATCAATATGCAGATTTTGACTATTAGCATATCTGGAACTAATATGTGATGGCTTGAATACATAGTTCTAGTCATTTCCTTGTATCTCTATTCTGTAATGGTAGATCCACCCAACTCATTGTCTTGGGTGCCATTAGATCCTTTAGTGTTTTGATCTGAACTTTCAGAGGATTTCCTTACCCATTGTTTATTCATCAAAGTTCTGATTTCTGAGACCTTGGATTTGCCTTTCTCAAAACCAGTATCCACTTTTTCTCTGTTCATACAATTTCTTCTTAGATAACCGAGTTGTTTACACACATAACATCTCTTGGTGGGATTTCCTTTTCGGAGGTGATTCTTTATACAATTTGCACCAATGTGTCAATATTCTCCACAGTGACAACATCTATACCATGTGTTGTAATCCCAACCAAAAATTGCTTTGGCCAATTGTTTAGCAGGGTTCTATTTCTTAGTTCTACACTCGGAAGATCTATGACCTTGTTTGTTACATTTGAAACATTTTCCTTCAAACTTAGGTTTCTCAGTGTATTCACTTTCTCTATGTCCATGTTTGTTGCAATTGTAGCATTTACCATTAAACTTTGATTTTTCATTGCTCCAACATTTATTTGATGTATGCCCTAGCTTATCACAGTGGTTACAAGTATGCTTCATGTTCTTTTGGGCTCCTTGCTTTGAGTATTCACCTTGTTCAATATAACCTAGTCTAGTCTATCCATGATGTCTAACTTCTGTTAACTGACCTGTACTACCTTGTGAATTCATCATACTTTCATTGGTTTGCCTTTCAATGTTGAGATCAATCTGCAGTCTTTCATTTTTTATTCTCAGGTTGACAACTTCTTGATTTGCAGTGTTGAGTTGATCTACCAAATCTGCTTGCTAGAGTGACAAGTGTTGGATTTCATTTTATTTTTCTTCTAACCTTGTAATCAACAATCTCTTATCATCTTGTGCCAAATTTCTGTCATCTTCTACTTGATTCTTTTGTTCTTTGACTTCACACAATCTGACTGAATGAACTTCTTGTTCTCTTTTCAACTTTCTAACTTCTTCATGTAAATTGAGATTCTTTGCAAGCAAGTCTTCAATGGTTGCATCAGCTTCTTCAGAAATTTTGTCTTTGCAAAAGTCTTCAATTCTTTCTTCTATGTAATTCATGTCATTCATTTGTGCTGCTAAATCTTTTCTTTTCTTTAGGGAAAGAGAGAGTTGCTCCTTGAGTTTCTTGATTTATAATTGTGATTCTCTTGTTTGTTCCCCTATAATGATTCCTACACACTATCAACTTTGAAATGGTTACATGTGCCACTATTATGGTGAAATAGCCATGGTAAATGGTGCAAAACTTACCCTAGGTGTTTGATCCTTATCCCTTGAATTTGATACACTTTTGCTCACTATTGAATTATGTCTTTGCTTCACTAGTCAAATTATGTGCACTTTTGTTATATGTTTGTGGGCTTACCTATGCTTGTTGGTTATAAATTTGCAAATTACTTTATTATAATGTGAGAATTGACCAACAATTTGTTAATGGTTCCTAGACCATTTGTTTAGTTGATCTCCCAATGCCCTATGGGCCTTGTTAGTTGGGCTACTTGTCATAACTTTATTTCCCCAACCACATAAAGTGAGAGATCCTCCGTATAACTTCCCCTCACTTGACATCTTGACAAAATAGAATGGTTAGAATACAATACTTCAAATGATTTCATAAGTCATAGAATAATAAGATTATTAGAAATATAAAAACTTAACAAAGCAAAGTGAGGGATACATGTCTCCTCCATGGTGGGGATAGTGAAATAAGACATGTAACTTACTATAGACATTAAAACCCCACAATTGAAACTTGATAACTTTTTGTTGAGTTGTACATAGACTTGTGGTGTTTGAAAGCATTGACTTTGTACCTATTGAATACAACACATGCTGCATTAACCTTTATTAAAACAAAAGGGATCTTGATATGTTTCAATCCTATTGGTTGAAGATTAAATGACTAATGTGACATGCAATCGCAACACAATGAACTGAATATCTACATATATTTGAAATAGTGGAATGGATTGGACTTTGTAATATTAAGGTGCACTAAATATTAATAAGAGATACATTACATATGAACATGTATCACCACTATACTTGAACACTATTCTTATTTTTCTCTTGTAGATGTTCTCATACATCTTGACGATAGATCACAAAGTGTGATTTGAAATGTTGATGCAAAAATTTATATATAGCTCAATTCAAAAAAAATCATGCAACCATTCATGACTTATAGAAATATAATAAGTTTCATTGAACATTATTGTTAAATTCCCTACAACTTATCTTAGACATTGGAAGCTTGTTCATTATATATAACACAACTTTGTTAGATCATCAATTAAGTGATCTGCTTAATAAAAATAAGGAATTTTGTAGTGAACTTTTGAGCCCATTCTACAATGAATGTTGAAGGATTTTTTAATTGAATCCATGTATTAGAAATCTTTTGAAGAGATTTTTTTTTTTTTCCTTTACTAATCTTTTGATTCATTTAATGACCCGAAATGTGCATGTGCCTGCCTTGTGATACAAACGATAATGTAAGAGAGGTGTGACAAGCATGTTATTGTTTTAATTGGTTTGGAGGACGACTGTGCGGAATATGGAAAGGGATTCGACCTTGTGACTTGCACATGGTTTCATCGCCTGCGTTGTATCTGTGAGTCATGATTAGGGATTGCGAAAAGACATTTAAATAGAGATAAATGCATACAAACCATGGTATAAAAGGAGAAGCATGCAGATGGGCTGATAAAGGTTTTTATTGGCGCCTGAAACTCTTTAAGTGCAGTTGGGCAGTATTGTCAATGATATGGCAACTACAGATGTGACAAATCAAATACATGGAGTTATGTATCATGTGCAAAGATAGGTGGTGGAATGGAGTGGCAGAAGAATATGACTAAGTATTTGGGGCTATTTTCATTTTTTATTTTTAAATATCATTCAGTTTAATGGTTGTTAATTTTTATCACTAAAAATAAAATAAAAATTTACCATATTTTAGTGTAGATGAGGTTTATGATTGATATTGATTTTCTTTTGTTGAATTAGATGATGTTTGAAAGTAAAGTGTTGTATGTATCGGATGAAGTGGAATGATAGAAAATTAGTGATTTTGTTGGCGATGAATATGTGGACACTTTGGGGTCTTGACTAAACAAGGGAAATAGATTGATAGTCTTCTTATGTTCTGATGCTAGTTATCTAGAGCTAAATATGTATGACACTATTGATCATAGGAATTTAATAGATAAGTCTATGTATATGCCACCTAACTTCTTATATATTATTCATGTGAATATAGAAAAAATCAATATAAACTAATCAACAAAAGTATAACAACTTTGTTTTATGATTATTTCTAATAAACAATATATAATAATAATAAATAGTACAATAATCACAAAAAACTGGCTAAGGTGGTCAAAAAGGCACGCCCACACAGTATAACAAGACTAAGTCCTAAATAAAGACAAATAAAAATAAATGGCAAAACCTATAGGACAATAAGTAACTAATGCATTATAGCATAAGGTTGATCTTAATCATTAGGCTTTCCCCACACATCTCCAAGGGTAATATAATCAATTGACTCTCAACTAGTGAGGCGACTATCTTCTTCTTCATGATTCTCCTTGATGAGTGGATGATCATGAACCAAAAAAATGATGAGCTATAGTTAAGGGAACTTTCGTGTGTTGGGCTAGCCAACTCCTCCATGTCCAAGAGTAGGAGAAGAGGGCTAAGATTGTCCTCCATAATAAATTTAGTTCTTACAACTCTAAGATGGGAGCGCATGGGAATGAGAGCCTAGATCGCTATGATTACATTTGGAAGAATGGATACACTCACATTGATGACCTCTAGGAGAGGTAGAGTTAGGTGGAACCTTGGTCACATTGTAGGGGGCATTGCCCTTATGGTCTAGCGGCTCTTGAAGATGAGAAATTTCTAAAGCAACTTGAAAAGCTTACACCTAGATCTACATAATAATGTTAGAACATATGATAGTGTTAGCTTTTACGAGGGAAAATATATATCAACAACACACAAACATTAAAAGAGTAGCATTATTATCCTTCCATGTGGTAGGAAAATTTCCAAGATAAGACATTGTCTAATAATGGCTTGATTAGGAAGACATAATAGTTGGAAAAAGTAAAGAAACAATGAGTTGAGATCATAGATCGATTGAGATACTTTAACACTCTATTAGGTATAGCTCTCAAGTTGCTCCATATGTACCATGCCACATGATATTTATGGAAACTAGCATTAGGGTCAAAAAGATCCAATTTATTGTGCATAAAAAATCAAGCCTCTCTTTATTTATCGCATAGGCAAGGCTCCACATTTATCATCTAAGCCACTTTTTATCATATTAGAACTTCTACACAAGAATCAAGTAGTAGCAGGTATTGAATTGATGATCCATTTCCAAAGGGAATATATCTCAACAACAGCATTAGGGTCATGAACATGAACAATCCCAAATAAATGATCATTAACTTTAAAAAGAGTCCACAACATACAATTGGTGTGGTTAGATCTATGATCAACAAGTAGCTAATGTTAGACCTATTGATTTGTTGCTAACATTGATTGTCATTGATGTCAAAACCTCCATACTGAAAGTTGGCAGTATCGGTTGGTTGTAGACAGTTTTGGTCATGTACATGTTGATTATTGATTATGCAACAAGAGTTTTGGTTATACTGGGGATAGGTTCAACACAAACATTTTTGGTGTTCCTAGTATTCATTGCCAGTGTACACAGTCCTACTCATAATCTATGTATTTTGGTGCACTAGCATACTTTCGGTGTTCTGTTTCACATGGACTATTCTATGGGTTTCCAGTGCTTGCATTGGCTACAAATTTTCTACATGTATCTAGACAGTTGTGCAAGTTAATCAGATGTTTTTGGTATATCGGCTACAACGTATAATGGTGATTCATCTATCGGTGGCCACACCTTTTGGTCTTGGTTGTGGCAGCTCTTGGAAAATGAAATATACACTGTAACATCTTAAGTGTGACCTATATGTGGGTCGTATTGTAGCGTGTAATTGGTCTTATATATTGATTCTATGTATTAAATATAATTGTAATCTTTTTAAGCATTGGGGATGTCACACGTTTGGTGTGAAGCCAACATATGTAAGATCAAATACTAGTATAAATAAAGAACCTCTTTGTATCCTAGTGTGGAAAAATGATATAATTCATGTGGCAGAAAGAATTTTATGCGGGTTGTATGTGAAGTGACTACGAATCTATGCGAAGGATATATGTGTTCGTGCAGAGAAGTTTGTTGATCTTAGTGGTGAATTATATCTCTCTTCATATCTTCTAGCAGTAAGCCCCTGTATTCAACATTGAGCCATTTTGTATCGATAGTGAGCCCTATCGGAAGTGAGCCATATTGTACCTAAAATTAGCAGTACCGACATTGAGTCATTGTAAAAATACCATATTAGTGTCACCTTAATAGGTATTTTACATTTCATGAGAATTATCTTCTCCGTGGTTTTGCCAAACTTGGGTTTCCATGTAAAATTCTGGTGCTCTCTATGTTGGAGTTTTTGTGTTCTTAATGCTTACATTTATGTGGATGTTTGATGTGCTTGACCGACAAAAGAAAATTTTTATTTTGTGTCAGAATAACGGATTTACTAGCGCCCCCCCCTCAATTTGCTTTTCAGTATTTGGTGTCAAACTCTTTTAGACACTTTTTATGTGTGCATTGGTTTTCATATAGATGTGATGATACTATGATGCATGACAATACATTTTTTATGATGTTATATTATGCTTTCAGCAATGCATAAAATTCAAGTATTCACTAAGTGACAGACAACACCGATGGAGTGCACACCATCAGTAAAGACAGAGATAAAGTCACAGTGATGCCCGATGAGTGGAAGACAGTGTTGCCTGATGAGCAAGATCCAATGATGCCTGACGGATGAAGATCCTGAAGCTAACTTTAGAGAATCAATGAAACAAAGATTATGCTTTCAGCAATGCATAAAAGTCAAGTATTCACTAAGTGACAGACAACACCGACGGAGTGCACACCATCGGTAAAGACAGAGATAAAGTCACAGTGGTGCCTTACGAGAAGAAGATAGTGTTTCTCGACGAGCAAGATCCAATGATGCCCGACGGACGGAGATGCCAAAGCTAACTGAAGTTACACTGACGGAACTGGCAGTTGTCACCAACGATGAACTGTAGAATTGACCGACGGAACAGAGAGATCAGAAAAAAACAAAATATCTAGCTGGCAGAGCTTAAGGATAGAATTAACTGGTTGTTCTATTTGTTTTATTTAAACCATAGTTAAGTAATTGATTTAAAGAAGATTTATACAGTTGGCAAGAAGATAACTACGAGATAAATTAGGAGTTAAAGCCATAAATCAAATTGGCTAAATTGGTTTTCACTCCAAGAATCAAGAATCATGAATTAAGGAATATCATGTCTATATAAGAGACAAGCATTATTCATTTTTGCAAGCAATCAGATACACGAAAGGGGAGTGAAAAGAAAGAAGGATCCTGAAGAGAAACTGGTGAAGGATAAACTTCATACAGTCTTGATCAATCAAGCTAAAGGAGAGCTAAACAATTCTGCAGACACTGACAAACAGTGAAGCACAGCATCACAGAGTAGAAAGTGTGGAGCACAAAGGAATTGAATTGATACATTGATCAGAGAGGTATTGTACATAAATAGATCTGAAAATCTGCAGTTCAAAGTTGCATTAGAAACAGGTCATTGTGTTTCAATTTAACCATTGAAGCATCAAGTCTCTTACAAGAGCAGGACTTAACAGTCTTCTACAATTGAGGTATATCCTAACAGATTACCAAAAAAGTTGATTCATGAAAGTAGCATTGGTCTTACCTAAATCCTATTGACAGTCTAAGAAGGAGGCTGATTCAAGGATGGTAGCAAGATTAGCATAAAGCCTATTGACAGTCTAAGAAGAAGGCTGATTCAAGGATGGTAGCGTAGATGCCAGATACTAAGTGACAACCTATGTATAAAAATCCTCTAACAAGGTTGCACTTAACAGTGTGTTTGTAACCTTTAACAAGGTTGGCTCCTAACAGGGCTCACTTCAGAAGAGTGAAAATTTGGGGTACC